>CANSZD010001290.1:0-239983 GCA_947648045.1 Beta corolliflora
ATCAACTGCCATATGTCTAGACAAAGTGTATGATAATTGAAATGAAGAACAGTCCTCATGCCTTTAGCTACCTGAAAGTAGAGGTTGCCTATCTGTAGTGGTGGTGTAAAAGTTTGATTGGTGACAGTGGGTGTATTGCAAAGAACTTTGGCAGTTGGGAAGTTAGAAGTAAAATGGGAGACGAGGAACTCAAAGAAAATGTTGCAGTAAGGAGGTATGTCGTTGTATTATTGAGTCCTCTGAATATGATTACTGCTTTCTTTCTAAAAGCTTCAATGCGTCTGTAGTTTATGACAGATGTCAGTTGATTCTACCTAATTAAAATAGTTACGATTCCAAGTTCTACTTTCTTAAAGCCCTCCAACTCCATAAAAATAGCTATGATTTCAAGTTCTCCTTTCTTTACCTGATTTCAGCCTCAAGGACTTTCTCTCTAATGTGTTAATGGTCCAGCCTTTCGCCCGTAACTTTGCCAAAATCCTCCAAGTAGCCGGACCTGTTTATGTTCGCATGAATACATTCTTTGTAGATCAAATGTAGCAATTAGGCCTCTCGATGATACATAGTATTAGTCTCTTTTTGTACTGTCTGACTGTGTATTCCATCCGCTACTCAAGTTGGGTGACGTTTTCCATATTGCAGGCCTAGTATGTGGTTTCATTATGTGAAGCAAGCCCACGCCCAATTGCAGTCATTATTGTAAGAAGCATTTACGAGCCATAATTCTTCATTTTAGATATCAAGTATTTCTATAAGTTAACTGATTAAATATGCCTGATCTGGATCTTGTTCTTGCAGGGTATGATATGCAGTTTGATATGAAATACGCTTACTTCTACTTGCAATCAGTTAAACCTATTGCGCTTGGAAGAAAAAGTTTGAAGAATCCTGTTGCCTAATGCTTCAACGCCTTTTTTTGATGGAGTCATTTTTGGTTTGGAAGGCGAAATATGTTGAATTAATTGCGAATTTGTAATAGTGAAAGATGAATGTTTAGGAATTAGTTTTTACTTCTTTTGGTCCATTCCCACTTTCTTCTCTGTATCCAAATTTAGTACATTCATTGGAAAATTAGGATTTGATGAGTGAGACTAGGGAAATTTTTTGGGATGATCGTCTTCTAGAGAAACGAGGGACCCAAGCTTTGTAATTCAATTTTCAAATTAAATTTAGGAAGGACCCGCCTTTACAACATTTTACGAGTGTGGTGTACGTGGGAATGAGTTGGGATTGGATTAAGATTGAGAATAGATGAACTCATCAAATTACTGCCATTACCTTTTCATTTGTGATGGCTGATAAGAATTGTTTACGAATGAATAACAAATTACCAAATTAATTTCTTACAAACTCTCTCTTCATATATGGCTGATAGGAATTGGTTGTGAAATGAATAACAAATTACCAAATTAATTTCTTACAAACTCTCTCTTCATATATGACTGATATGTTCTTTCACCTACTTGCCTCGATTCTTTATTTGTTGATGGGTTAAGAGGGTTCAATCCCCATTAATCCCACCCAAATCCCCAATAATCATAAAAAAATGAAGTTTCTCACTAAGGATTTAAAATCTTACTTCCAACCTCATATTCCACCAAACACACTCTTTCCTAAGGGTCTTGAACTCTTGATGGTGGGTTCATTAGGAGTGGTAATTTAAGCTTGACAATTACCAATTTATGATACATTTTCTCGTTACTCGAATTTCCCTTATCTAAACTCATAAGTTATGAATTTAACTTATCTAAACTTATTCGACCCTAAACTTAAACTTATTAAAACTTATTGTAGTTGTGAATTAAACTTTGAAAATTTATTTTGACCTTGATTTTAACTTACTTTGAAATTAGCCGAACTTATTAGCCTTAAGACTTAATTATCCAAACTAGTCTAGCCCTAACTCAACTTATATAAGTAAAAATAAGCTGAGGAGAAAGCCTCGATGCAATCAATGGTAACTTTAGAGGCAGTTTAGTCATACTTACACCTTAGATGAGATTAGGTGCGTTAATGCATTGGACCTACAAATTGCAACATATAGCAAGTCTTTTTTGCTGTTAACTACGCATCACATAAATAGTAAGAATATTAAGTCTAGAAATTATATCAAGCACCTAAAAAACACCACTCTTGATTAAGTAGTATAATTTTTATTATTCATTCAGGTGTGCAGTAAGTATTATGTAGAAAATAATTACTCAAAATAGGTCATGATTTTTTTTAACCTTGTACATCCGAAATTGGAGAGTCTCCAAAAATTTACAAAATACAAAAAGAGTTATGTTTAATTAGTAGATAAAAAGCAAAACATACTATTTATCTGACCAATCAAAATGCTAGTTACTTAACTTAGTATTTCCAAAGCTATAAGTTCGAATACCAAGAGTATGATTAACGGCAAAATTAAACATGCACTGCTCAGTGAAATGTATAATGTGATTTTATCTAATAATATAATCGAACTTCAATTGGTCTCAATTTTACTATTTTCTACAAGAGAAGCTAATAAAGTAGCAAGTTTCATAGCTCTCATTGTACATAATCAAAGAATACACATTCTCACTCTCGTCCAACAGGAAAATTCCCCAAATAGGGCTTGAAATTGGGTCGGAGCTACTAATATAAGATAAAAAAACAAAAACATTGACTTTCGAATCCAAAACTTTAAAGATTTAAGATAAGAGTCTTGCTAAGTGACCAAATACTTAGTGTCATCCCACAACATTTCTCAACTCTCACACACACACGCACACCAACTTTCTCTTTGTGGCATTCATAAATCATTCAACAACGTCAGATCGGAGTCTCCCAAGAACAGATCTCCAATTCCTTATTTTCTCACACTCTGAATTAATCGATCGTCGGAAAACCCTAAAATTTCCGACGCCGGCGAATTGTGATCGTCGGCGACGCCATGGCTCCTCCTGCATATCAGACTCAGCGATCTTCTTCCCCTTCTCAACCTTCCGGGTACTTTCTCTCTCTCTCTCTCTCATGCCAATTATACTGATTTTAATTGTTCCGTCAAATTTTCTGCATCTTATTACTGCATTATCTCAGGATCATGTTGGTCACTGCTCTAATTCAGACAATATTGTTCGAAATTTTGCGTACATTTTATTTTCTGAATTACTGATTTTCACTGTACTAGAAAATGTTGCTTATGTCAATTAATCTAGCTGCTTTTAGCTAGTATTGCTGTGATATAATGATCAAGTAAATGATCATAGAGCACTGGTGTTTTTTTACTTGGCATTTGGACCAATTGGGTACTGTAAATCTTGAATTATGAAAAGTTTACTCATCACTTTTGGATATCTATGTCATGACTAAGAAATTCTTGAATTGAGTATATTGAAAGGGATAATGTGCAACAACAGAGTGACTGTTTCTCTGGGTTTGCTGGGGTTTTCGTGTTTATGACATAATTGACTGTCGTGCTGTGTCGAAAAGCTTGCTTCTTTTGAAGGGATGAGGGATGATTGGTTGTTTCCTACAGGTGTTTTTTTGGTTCATTACTAATTGCATTGGTTGTTTGTGTTGCTGAGGAGTTTGGGATTTTGATTGATTTAGTTTGGTGGTTGTTATTGAGCTGTGACCATAATGATGTGTTTGCTATGAGGGGTTGAATTCGTAGGACTAGAAATGGAAGCTGAAATAAATCTATTTGGAGAATGTTAACCTAGAGATTTCGGTAAATGTAATTTCATGATAATGTAACAGATAGTATTTTCAGGGTCAGTTAATATGTAGAGGCTTGAAATATGTCCATGAATTGAATGTGAAAACCCTGTGGTTGTTAATTGCGATACCTTTTTTTCACTCGTCACTTTTCATGTTAGTGTTGCTAGTATTTCATTAACTGGTGCCATAAATCTTGCACCAACAAATCAAATAGGCCACAAGATCAGCAAATAAGAATTGGACTAATGTATTTGCAGGAAAAGTGAAGTTTCAGATTTAAGGCTACAGCTACGGCAACTTGCGGGTAGTCGTGCACCTGGAGCTGATGATTCTAAGCGCGAGCTCTTCAAGAAAGTGATCTCCCTACATGACAATTGGCATTGATGTTTCTTTGGTTTTTAGTGAAATGGTCATGTGCTCGGCCACATCAGACATAGTTCTGAAGAAAATGTGCTATCTGTATGTGGGAAATTATGCCAAGTTTAACCCTGATCTTGCGCTTCTTACTATCAATTTTCTTCAAAGGGATTGCAAGGATCAGGACCCAATGATTCGTGGACTTGCCTTGCGGAGCCTCTGTTCGTTGCGTGTTGCTAATTTGGTCGAGTATTTGATTGGGCCTTTGGGTTCAGGGTTGAAAGACGGTAGCAGTTATGTGAGAATGGTTGCTGTCATGGGTATCTTGAAACTGTATCATATATCTGCTGCAACTTGTATTGATGCTGATTTCCCTGCAATGGTCAAGCATTTGATGCTTAATGATCCAGAAACTCAGGTGTGGATCGTGAATCATTTTTAACTTTTAGCTGTATAATTGGACAAAACTTAAGCAGAAGTCTAGAAACTTGTCACTAAATTGCTTGATTTGAGGCTTTTGATCTTGCTGGTAGCTCTTTCCTAGCTTTTAGTCAATTTATTTGGTAGGAAACCATATTTCCTCTTTAACTTTTGAAGAGGGTGTCATGAAGGAATCGTATTTCTTGTTTCCAAGAAAGATTAGGCACGACTGTCTTAGGTACTTTAAACTATGAATACTAAGAGGCAGCTATCTGCCATTTGAGCTTGATGGTTTCAATATTTTGAGGGCCAATGGTCACCTCAAAGCACTTGATCTATTGTAATTTGGAGTAAGTCCTACTTTGTACTCACGTTGCCGATAATTATTTACTTCCCCTATTCCTTAATAGATGCATCATGTCGACTTTTCACACTATTTAGATAATAACTTTGACAATATTAAAATACTAATATGTGAAGATAAATGTAATTTTTTTATTTGTTATCGGTAAATCTCAATTTATATTTTCAAAATATTATTTTTTCTTAAATAATTTTAATTTATATATAACTAAAGATATTGATAGTCAAAGTTGTGTATTGGCAAGTGTGTCAAGTCAATATGATGCATCTATCAAGTAACGGAGAAAGTATAACCCTTAGGACATGTTGAAGTATATCGATTCTTGTAGCAATCTAACAGTTTTTGTCGACAACCCTAATTTTGATGGTTTCTCTTGCTCTTTTTGTTTTCTGGATGACGTGGTACAAAATCTTACTTGTCATGTTTATGTCAGGTTGTTGCTAACTGTTTATTAGCCCTGCAAAGAAATTTGGAGCGCCGAAGCAAGCTCTTCTGAAGAAGCATCTAAGAGAGAGATGCTTTGCTTAGCAAACCAATTATATATTACTTTTTGAATCGGTAAAATCATGGATCCTATTTGGTTTATTTATATATTATTGTGAACACTATCTTGCATGAGGTTGGCCTATATCAGCCGGCTCTATAAGATTTTGTATTGCTTTTTTTGCATAACTAGTTAATTGTCTTCTGCTTCGGACTCTTGCTGATCAATACGCTCTATTGGAGCTGTTGAATTCTTTTTTGTTTAAAAGGAAATTATCTTTATTATTTTTATAGTTTCGAGAGTTTTAAGATAATAATTGGGTTGTTTGTGTGGGGATATAGTAGTTCCGTATGCCTTTGACTCCTCACTATGCTGCTTCAACAAAAGCAAAGGAGCCCATATCTTTATGTTGGTGAAATTTGGAAGGCAAAATATACACAGCAGTACCTGAAGCCAGTTGATACTGTAGAGTGAAATTTGATGGTTGCTGACTATAAGTGAGCTTTGTACACTTCAATGTGATAATTAGGGTGTTCTGGAGCTAAATAAAGCTCAAGTTTTGGATTTCTTCAGGATCTCTTTCCATTTAAAGTCAATAAACAAAAAATTTCTAGCTTGAAGCTGAACTTGACTTAACTAGGCTCTCTCTGAGCCTGGAGGCCCTGGATTGCATGTTAGTTGGTTTCCAAGCACCAATTTCTTTATTATATAAAATATGGGATAAGTTAATGTATGCTTGGAATGAAAAAAATTTCCTGTAAGGTCGAGAGAAGTTTAGATTATTGTATGATCTTATGGCTAAGACAATTCTATGGCATAATATCTTGATAGAATTTTTCCCATGGCTAAATTCCTTCATTTTCTCGATTATTTATCTTTCACAACCTTTATCGAATAAGTTTCTCCAATTTCAGTTGACTCAGAGCTCTTTCCTCACTCTTTTTATTCAGTCATCTTACCACACCCAAAGTCACCTGTTCATTGCGATTGAAGGAATACGGAGTTGTTTGTTTATGTGAATATGGCATCTGAGTGGGCTTTCCTTCTGACCATTTCCCAGATGACTTGAGATCAATGGCAGTGCCTAAATCTTGTTATTTCTTCAGAGAGGAGGCTTTCTCAGTCTGCAGATGCACTTTATGTTTCTTTAGAATACTTATAGATATATGTTATATATTGGAAAAAACTCTTGTTGCACTATGGAAAAGAGTAAGGATAGAGTTTGATTGAAATGCAGGTCTATCAGATTGTGGAATTGTTGTACAAGCTTAAATTATACCTATTCAGTATTAGCTCAAATTTAGTTTTGTGCAAAGTCAGCTTTAGGAGATTGCATGTCCATCATCATGTCCCCTTGACATTGATTTGATGAGTAACTACCTATTATGGAAATTTCTGGTTCAATCTTTTGATTGATTTTCTTCCCTTCACATGTTTTTGGTGAATTCGACAATTCTCCAAGTGAGTTTTTGGCACAAGCCGCAAGCCTCCGAGTTAACATTTCCAACTCAACTCAATTTCTGGTAGTGTTATTACATTATTAGCATGTCTATGTTAATCACTTGAACTTGTAGGTCGCCATTGACATGGTATCTAATTCTTGCTGATGTACTCATGTCTGTCTCAAAATACATTACCATTTTGCCATTTCGGGATGTCTCAAAATAAATTACCTTGTCCTTTTGTTGGATTGGAACCACATCTAAACTACAATATAAGTTTGCCCACAATCTCCATCACATCACATCTACTTTTCCCTCTTTTATCGATAAAAATTTACCCACTATCTTCAATCTTATCTACTTTTTCTCTTTCCTCAAATATAATATCTATAAAATGGCCCACTTTATACTACCCTCCTAAAACTATCTGCCTAAAGCAAATGGGTAATGTATAATGAGGCTGAGGGAGTATTACTCCTTTTCGGAAAAATTACCCCATTGGAAGTTCTGGTATGAGGACAAGGAATTATCATCTTCTCTACCAATCACTCTGTATATTCCCCTTAACTTATCTGCAAGCAGGTTCATCCAATATTTCCATTCTAGGTTCCTCGTGTTTCCACATGATATAAACTAGTAATGACGAAAGAGCGTACTGGCTTTCTGGGAAAGGCATATCTAAGGACAAAGCAAGCTGGGGTGAATATAGGGCACACTTGTTATTTCTGTAAAAGTGGGGTGAGGGTGAAATGAGAAGGTAGAGAAAGACATGTAATAACATAACCTTAGGAGTATCAGCCCACGAATCTGATCTTCTAAAAGGGAAAATCTATATACTCCTTTAAGCTTCATTGTATTTTTGATGATGCTTTCATTCTTGTCCATGACCTTGCTGGAATTTTAAGTTTCAAATCTCAAATTTTCAATTTCAGGATCAGAGAATTTAGTGAATGGGCTCAGTGTCTTGTGCTCGAGTTGGTTGCCAAATATGTGCCATCTGATAACAGTGAAGTATTTGACATTATGAATCTTCTTGAAGATAGGCTTCAGCATGCTAATGGTGCAGTTGTTTTAGCGACCATCAAGTTGTTTATGCAGTTAACCTTGTCTATGACTGATGTTCATCAACAGGTACCACTATCCCTATATCTACAGATTTTCTTATGTAGGCTGTGTTAGCATGCTTATGTAAACTATTAGCTATAGCTGATATGCCAATGGAAATTTTCTTAATGGTTATAACCATTTAGTAGTACAAAGTCCTATAGGCTCTAAAGTCGTTTTTATGTTTCTGAGCTTCTTATTTGGAGGTCAATTCTACTTTTTTTTTTTTGGAATTTAGTGGTCTGAAATGTGTTTCGAGCTACTTTTACTGTGAAGTTGTTGGTGCTTGGCTTTGTTTTGTTTGAAAAATGTGATCAAGTATACCTTTATGGTTATTTGAAGACCTGACAATGGAAATTGCTCATTTGGTTATATTATTCTGCTTGCTTTGTGATATTTCATTTGTTGTAGTGAGCAATTTTTTGGCTGTTTGATCTTGTTTTATAGCTTCTTTAGGTTTTAGGGGGACATCCGGACATGTCAATCTCAATTGGTTAAAGATGCCATTTCATAATGAATCTGCATTAGTGGTTTGTGGTTATATGATATGTACTAATGCAGCGTTAAGTTTAATAAGGCCCAAAAAGCAGAATATATTCTCTCTGTCAGCTTCTTTTCCACTGGTTTTACTTTTGATTTTTGAGTAAAGCTCCTAACTTATGGTGCAAGCGTTTTCTAAATGCTCGATCTCTCTTTGAATATGATTCTACAAAATGATCTTATGGTACACATATGAGGTTTTATTGCCTTCAAGTTTGTAGTAATTTTTTTCTTTTCTGTTTGGTGGTGTCAGATTTTTGTTTTTGAGTTATCCAATAAATGTTTATCTTCATATTCTTCTCAGGTGTATGAACGTATTAAAGCACCACTTATTACCCTGGTCAACGCAGGGAGTTCTGAACAGTCTTATGCAGTGTTAAGTCATCTTCATTTGTTGGTGATGCGTGCACCAATGCTGTTTTCTTCAGATTACAAACATTTCTATTGCCACTATAATGAACCATCTTATGTCAAAAAGTTGAAGCTTGAAATGTTGACTGCAGTTGCGAATGAGAATAATACTTACGAGATTGGTAAGAAAAGAGTTAGGTTCTTGTTGGAGTGTTGGAAACTTGTATTGCTGAAATCAATTTTAAAAAAAATATCTGTCGACACATCTATTTCAAAAATTTAAATTGATGCTTTATGTGCCATCTCATTGAATTCATTTCAGTGACGGAGCTATGTGAATATGTCGCCAATGTTGATATCCCGATCGCCCGTGAATCTATCCGAGCTGTTGGGAAGATAGCTCTGCAACAGTATGATGTGAATGCAATTGTTGACAGGCTACTTCAGTTTCTGGAGATGGAGAAAGATTACGTGACAGCTGAGACTCTTGTGAGTTCATTGATCTCCTGCAAATATCTTTTATCTCTTTTTTTTGGTGAGATTGTGAGAGGCGTAGACATGCAAACATTTGAGATCATTTACTTTTTCTCGTGATCGCCTAATATGGGAAAAGATACGTTCCAGTTGTATGGACATGCATTGAGAAAGGCTATAACAAGCTAGTCAGACTGATAGTGGTGTATTTAAACTGTAGAAATACTTACTGGCTCTGGTCTAAATGTATGTTTGTTGTCCTTAGTGATTATGAGTTATGACGACTGGAATGTCAATTGACTGTACAATTTGATTTAGTCTGGAAAATCACTCAAGTTTGGTGCATCCAGGTCCTTATCAAAGATCTGCTACGTAAATATCCCCAGTGGAGCCATGATTGCATTGCTGTTGTTGGAAGCATCAGTAGCAAGAATGTTCAAGAACCAAAGGCTAAGGCAGCTCTTATTTGGATGCTTGGAGAGTATGCACAGGACGTGGCGGATGCTCCCTATATTTTGGAGGGTATGATTGAGAATTGGGAAGAAGAGGATTCTGCTGAGGTAAGGGTGCTGCTTAGTAAGAATTATCGTCTTTTCATGCAATTGAATGTGTCCTTGACAAGCATGATATTTCAAATAAACTCTTTCTTACTAGGTATTGATTGCAGAAAGTGAGTACCTTCTTGTTTTTCTCATACGAAAATGAATAGCTAATTCTTGATTCAAGTGCAACTCGCCTCCACTTAGGAAGTTAATAGATAATGTTTATGGGTAGTGAAAGATTCCGTCTGCATGTAATAACAGTGAAAAATTATGAAGTCGTAACTTTACAATGGCAGAGATTCAGCAGATAATTCTTTGCTTTCGTTCTCATTTCTGTGCAGCCTTAGGGATTGTCATCTTAAATTCTCTCTCTGGAATATGCCTTCACATTTTCAATAATAAGCATTGCTAATGTGACAAAAAAGCAAGTTTATAACCTCATGTCTTCTTTACAATAATACAATTATCACTGGTTTCTTTGTATTGTCTTTTCATGGTGAACATTTTGTTGTTACGTAGGTTCGTTTGCACCTACTAACAGCATCAATGAAGTGCTTCTTTAGAAGGCCACCTGAAACTCAAAGGGCACTTGGAGCAGCATTGGCTGCTGGAATTGCTGATTTTCACCAGGTTTGTGTCGTTGAAATCACACAGGTTGAGGAACATACAAATATAGCTTTTGAGTTTGTGGACTGTCAGTAAACATACACTCCTCTGCAGGATGTCCATGACCGATCCTTATTGTACTATAGGCTTCTTCAACACAGTACATCTGTAGCGGAAAATGTTGTGAATCCTCCAAAGCAAGCTGTGTCAGTCTTTGCTGATACTCAGAGCAGTGAAATTAAAGATCGTATATTTGATGAATTCAACAGTCTATCCGTTGTATATCAGAAGGTAGCTTAAATTCTTTGTTTGCAACGTATTTGTCATTGTAGCTTCTTATTGGTTGAAAAGTCTTCTGTCAATCTTCAGCTGTAGCAAATGATTGTTTAAGAGAGATCTCAGGGCTTCTTGTCTTGAAAAGGCAAGAGGCCCGTTACTTCTTGCGAGAAGTTGTTATCTCTCTGAAGGTTTTAAGCCCTGCTTATGATTTCCTTCTGTTTCCTTCACGCTTTTGGGTTGGGGGGAGGAACAGTGTGTGAAGTTGTTCTAAATCTTGGGGCTGAATAGTCATGATTAGCAGTGGATATGGGTTCTCTGGCAATGCCTGAGCTTCAAAGTGGTGTCACAGATAATGGGCTCTTGTGTTATTTTCCTGAAAAACATTTTGACAGATGGTGTAATATTAACAAAGATATTTAATAGAAGTTACTTTTTGAAATTCCTATTTTTCTGATGGTCAGTAAGTTTACCACGTCTTGTGTAAAGAATCAATGTAGTGTAAAGAACATCTTATCAACCTCAGCTTCTCCGTTGCCCATTTCCCTTCTAACAGCATATAATTCCTATTTTCTGATGGTCAATTAGTTTATCACGTCATGTGTAACTGGAGTTTTGATTTTCAACTAAAGAATCAATGTCGTGTAAAGAACATCTTATTGACCTCAGCTTTTTCATTGGCCATTTCCTTCCAACAGTATTTTTTGCACCCAAAAATATAATCAATACATTCATTTAGGTTCTACCTTCCAGGGGAAGGGATGTGAAATCACGTGTCAGACATAGGTTTTGGTGCTGTTCGGATATAGTAGTGCATCCAACCCAGCCAAATTTTAACTATTTTTATACTAGTTCCAGCTTTTGGTTAACATGTGAAACTGCCTATCAAATGCATGGTGTTTTCGTTGAAGTTCTGTCAGTAACTGACCTATGCATCATCCATAAGTTTTTTGTGAATCAGGAATTGTGGCTAGCAACAGTATGCTGTTTGTGAGTCCACTTTGAAATTGAAGCCTGAAATATATTATTCTAAAATTTGGCGTTTATGATTTTGGGTTTGATTGTAAGAATCAATAAGTTAATTACACACATGTTTTTTTTCTGCAGCCGTCTTACATGTTTACTGACAAGGAACATCGAGGGCCATTTGAGTTTTCTGATGAACTTGGGAATTTATCCATTGGAGCAGAATCTGTCGACATTGTGGTTCCTGCTCAGGGAGTTGAGGCCAATGACAAGGATCTGCTTCTTAGCACAACAGAGAAGGAAGATAGTGGAGCTTCCAGTCACAATGGTGCTGACTATAGTGCGCCTCTTTTCGATGCTCCTTCAGGGCCTCTGGTTGCTGTAGATACACAGCCAGCAGTACAAGCTGCACAGCCTAGCATGGCTATTGATGATTTACTTGGCTTAGGTTTCACTGCACCAGCACCAGCTCCTGCTGCTCCTGCTCCACCTGCTCTGAAACTAAATGGAAAGGCTGTTCTTGATCCTGGGACTTTCCAGCAAAAATGGCGTCAGTTACCCATATCTATATCACAGGTTTGTGAAGCATTAATGCCCTATTGTTTTAACTATATTTTCTCTCTATATATGAAGGTTTTAGAACTGATTTACAGTTGGTTTAGAGGAAATGAGCTGCTTAAAGTCAACTGAATATATCGAGTCAGAAATTATAATCTTAGATTAACTGGATTCAGTTGCCCATATCTGTTCTTTTTGTTCGTTTCAAGTGTGCTGATTATAAAAACTGAGGCGTTTAAAGTCGACTGATTCCATCATTCTGTATAATCATAGAAAAATGATCATAAATTCTGAATGATCATATGCTCTTTTGCAGCAAATAAAATTTCCTGTTTCTTCTATGCCTGTTTTCTTCACCAGAATTATCTGAACTGAACTTATTAGACCTGTTTTCACCTGAGGACCTAATCAACCCTGAACTTTATACTTTTGAGTTGAAGATAACGCACCCTTTGTGTAAAAGGGGGGCGGGGAAGTTTGGAGTGGGGGAGGCAATTGCGACGGGTGCATGTGTATTCTTTTGTGTTCTGACATCGGAGTGTTTTCTGTGAAACAGCTACTGCTTTAGCCAAAATTGTACTAAGTCAAAAGTAATTGACACTTTGGAGAAAGGGCAGAAAAGTCTACCTGTGTAGAAAAGGAATTGTTGAAAAAATCTTTCTTGATGTATGTAGAGTTCTGGACAATATTTGTTGTTTCTTACTTTTTGGGGCCTCTTTTACCACTTTATTCCTTGTGTTTAGCAGCATCAGTCCATGTGAACCAATAACTGCCTTTTTCTTTAGGAGTCCGGCTACTTGGGTTCCCCAGCGAGCATGTGAGGAGAGGGCAATGTGGTTAATACAGTCCCACACCAATTCTTCCTCTTTGTTCGCTAGAGAACAAGTTCTCCATTTAGCCGTTTTCTTCAGATTATTCAACACTATCACATCTCCAGTTACGTGGTTATGATAGATGATTTGGTATCTGTGAATTTTTGCAGGATATCCAGGTGACTCCTCAAGGTGTTGCAGCATTAACCACACCTCAAGCCCTTCTCCGACACATGCAAGCCAACTCCATACACTGCATTGCCTCTGGTGGTCAATCACCTAACTTCAAGTTCTTTTTCTTTGCTCAGAAAGCCGAGGATACATCCACATTTTTAGCTGAGTGCATCATCAATACATCGTCATGTAAAGCTCAAATCAAAATCAAAGTTGATGATCAAAGTACGTCCAGTGCCTTCTCAGATATATTTCAGTCAGCCTTGTCTAAATTCGGCATGTCCTGAATTATCACCATTATGATTTTCTGCCGTTTATGAGCAAATACAAGAAATCATTCTCTTTATTCTTCTTTGCACCCTCTTTGCTCCTCTCCCTCTTCCTCTAGTAACTCTTTTTGTAGATGTAGATTGTTGTACAATTTGTAACATAAGAATCTATGATCAAGTTTAGCGTTCCCTTCAGCTTCAATACACGGTACTTACGAGTAGCAATTCAAGGTTTTAATGGAGGTTTTTGCATAACGTTGGATTTGCTGTACAATTGAGTAGTATATTGGAAGGTTGGAGATAATGAAGCTCTGTGGTAATTTTAGCTGGCCATGTTTATCTCGCTAATGATACATCACATTAGTGATTGGACTGAGTAATCAATCTCTTACAGGCACACCTAAAATGACCAAGGATCCTATGTCACTCCAATGGATGTTGAAATAGTTTAAAGTAATTCCATCAGGCCCAGGAGGTTTGCAGCAATTAGAGTCCTGTTCACCTATTTCAAATTTGTTATTTATTGGTGCTGAAAATTGCTAATCTAAAATAACCTAACAATACTTCATTAGTTTGTTGTGTATAAGTAGTTCACTCGTTCGAGGGCCGATACACCCAAATCAGGTTTAAATTTGGTTTTTGAATGGGCATGTAAGATTAAGGGCATATTTGTGATTTCCATCTCTCTTTACTTGTTTCCACTCCCTTAGTTCCACCATCATTATCATACTAGTGCCACTTTGAAGTCACTGACTCCTGCATCACCGACTATTCTTAGAGGAGCATGGCCGCTCATAATCAAAAAAAAGCATGTCGCTTTCTCTCATCAACTTTCTCTCTCATGCTTATAAAAGTTGATGCATTCATAAATGGGCCATTTTGACAAATGCACTCTCACTCATTTCATGTGAGAAAAAACAACATCCTTCTCTCTCCTACTTTTTAATATACCTCATCACATTTTGTCTCTCATCTATTAATACATTATTTATACGGAGTACCTTCTAATATTTATAATATTATACAAGATTATAATTAAAATAATTTTGTGTACTAACAATCCTAATTAAATTCGTTTAGTTGAAATTAATTTTGTTAGAAAATTAAGTGATTAATTACGATTATTTACTAGCGCAATCTTTATTTAATTTTACAAATTTAAGTAAAAAATATGGATTATGAATTTAACAATATGAGAATGAAACAACAATTTCGACGTAAAATTATAAATAACTGCTGCTACAAACTACTTAAATTTATTCAATAAAAGAAAAATCACAATAACTAACAAATAATTTCCTCAGATGTTAAGATTGCTCTTCATTATTAAGACAATATTGTTGCCAAATGTACTCAATTAGATTTGATTTAAGAGAGATGTGGGTTGGCTTATCGCGTATTGCAGCCCTTGTAGCCAAGTATCAATCCATGTCAAAAGGACGTTTATTGTCGTATTCAAATTATGTCAGTATCTTTTTGTAAACCACAATTATCCCACTTCATCGCAGGATATTCCATCGGCTTAAGCTCCAAGGATCATAATTTGTGAATATTTAGGGGAATTAAGATGACGCACTTGCACTATCCCTTACTTTGAGGCCGACCTTCATTGAATTATGTAGTGTCCACATATTGAATATATGATTCTCGTTCATCCTCAACCATTATGTTATACATGATGATGCAAGCGACTATAATATTGCTCAATATGTCTTTATATCAAGCAAGTGATGATTTAATTTGCGTACAATATCAAAACTCGATTGTAAAACTCCGAACGCAAGCTCAACATCCTCGTGTATGGCTGCTTGACCATCAACAAATAATCTTTGTTTATCAGTTTGTGGAAGGGTAAACCCTTGGATAATAGTAGTCCATTAAGGATGAATACTATTAGTTAGGTAGTATCCAATGTTGTATTGTTGTCTATTTACCATAAAATTAACTGCAAGGGCCCGACCGTGTAAGACATCATCAAAAACAAGAGAATGATAAAGGATATTGAGATCATTACACGAACCTGAGATCTCAAAAAATGAATGCCAAATCCAAAGATCTTGCGGCACCATTGCTTCGAGAATGAGAGTCGTTATTCCGCTACGACCTTGATATTGAGCTTTCCAAGCAGAAGGGCAATTTTTCCATTCCCACCAATCATCCTGGGGAAGCTACGTCGCTCTTCTTAACTAAGAAGCCTCTCTAAATCTGTATTTGTCGGCCTTCTTAAATGTTGATCACCCAAAGCAAGCAATCACCCCTTGGTGAATTTTAAGAGGTATTTCCTAGCAATGGTGCGACCTAAAAGCCTGGATCGGTGATTTGCCATACGCTAACATTCATATGGCTGATGTATATTTTTGCAATGGAGATAAGCCCAATCTCCCTGTCGCATCCTCTCTCTGTGTAAAGAAAGTTTAATCTTACGTAGAAACTCATGTTTTTCGCATGCACAATCTCCTTTAGAATATGTTATCATCGTAGACAGCATCAGTATTGCGTCGTCGTCGACGGGGAGTTTGCTCCAGTGTTGGGATTATGATTATAAAGTAAATCATCAATTGCTTCATCAATAACTTGGTATTGTGAAGCAGATTCATCATTTGAATTAGAAGAACTAGTGCTAAAGATTTAAAACAACATTTTGATAGGTCTCAATTCCTCAATCCTCGTAGAAGTGTTTATTGTTTTATAGTATATGTTTGTCTCATTGGCACTACACATAATTATTTATAGAACTGCACAAAGTTGCCAATAGTGTAGTAACCACATAATGGTGAGTTTAGTGCATGATTGTGCAGTTACCAGTTACTACATAAGGGTGAGTTCAGTGAATTAGAGGTGAAGTGACCATACAATGCTAAGTCTAGTATATTAAAGGTGGGGTGACCACACAATGCCATGTCTAATACGTTGAAGGTGAAGTGACAACACAATGATAATACTAGCGGGGAGTAGGTAAGCTACATCCCCCAATTTGTTAGAAGTAGAAGTTCATGCGAGATTCTACTTCCCTCACTTTGTAAATATTTTTGTCAACCAAACAACAAAACCTATCTTACACATAAAATAGAAATCTCCACAATTTTCTTGGCCAACCAAACAAGCTCTTAATACTGCGTGCCCAAGCTTAGATGGACAATTAATTAGAGTTGAAAGAGTCTATGAGATTGAAATCGATTAGAGGCTTGTTACCTTAACGATCTACCAACGGTTGAATTGAACCTGGTGTGCTCAATTGACCTTCGTCACAATCATGGGCGGATCTATGAAGTAACAAGGGGTAGCATATGCTACCCCTAAAAAAAAATTAAAAAAATTTGACTGGGAAAAAAAAAATAGGAAACTGATATATAACAAACAACTAGTAATGAATACTGATGATTTCGCGTGTTGGAGTGGTTGAATGTCTTTTAATGAAATTCCCACCACCCAAGTTCGATTCCCTCTTAGCTACCATGTTAGTTTTTGTTGTTATTTTTTTTGTTTCTTTTTTTCCCCCTTTTTCACTTTTTTTTTTCCTCCCTTTTTCACTTTTTTTTTTCCTCATATCTTTCCCATCTTCATCAAAGTCTCAAACACACTTGTAAATTCTAAGTAGCATATTACACCAAATATTGTCCTCTTACATAAAGGTGTTGAAATATGTAAAACTCCCTCTTTCTACTAATAAAAAAACTTTTCATATTTGTCAATACACAATTTTAACTATTAATGTATCTAAAAATATACTAGTAAGTGTTTTGAAAATTTGATACTTTATTGAAGTTAGTAACATAAGAGCACATTTCCTTACCATGGAGGACTGAGGCCGTTTTCCCCTCTATCTCCTTACCTATTTATTATTTGTATGGACGTTCTTATTCAAAATCTTTACTATTGAGAGCGCGCTATGCAAAGTCGGGGTTAGGGTTCAAAATAAGCAAAAGGGGATCAACTATCCCCTGCTTAATGTTTGCAGATGATAGTCTCGTTTTCTGTAAAGCTACTTCTTCTGCGTGCACAAAATTAAAAGCGATCTTGGATGAGTTTTGTACAAAATTAATGTTTTTTTCCTTACCTAAAAAAAAAAAAGTAGTACAAATTCCACCACTTTCTATACCAATCGAACACAACTTATGAATTAATATAAAAATTTATATAATTGGTATGACTAGAGAATAATTAGCACCAAATAACCCTTTTCGAGTAGCTCAAACATCGAAGTACAATTGAAAAAAAATGTTAAATCTAAGGCGTTAAAAGTTGTAAATGGACCGAATTTAAGTCATGGGAAATAGTTTCCTATAATAATATCACACCATATTTTTTAAAAAAGGGTTATAAGTGTTTAACGTGAGTTATATTTAAGTATTATGATTTATGAGCTGTAATGTGTAGTTTTTTTATGCTACCTTTTGATTGAAAATCCCCTTCGTGCACAATTCCTAAAGTTCAAGTCAAGACGTCGTCTAAAATCCCAAACTAAACCAACGTTAATGCAGGGGACATGATGAGTTTTGTACGTAGGGTTTTAGCTTCAACTACAAAGGGTTTATGTTCATCTCCTCAAATTTCAATCAAGCTCCCTAATTTACAACTACCCATTTGCAATTACCACTCAATTCCTAACAATTTGTTGCACAAATTGATTAAAAGAGCCAAATTCACGCATCAAAACCATTCTTGATTCTGAAGAGAATTCGACCCTTAATAGCTTTGGTTTTTCCTGGGATGCCCTTCTTGCTGCTCTCAATTCCTCTTCTACTTCCAAGGCAAATTTGGTAATTCCTTTAAACTTTTCTCTGGTTTTATCTGATTTTACTTTCACTAGAAATTGATAGATTAGAATTAATATTTGATTGGATGAATTAAATATTAGATACCCTTTTGCAACAGAAGTTGATCAAGACTGAAAGTTTTTTTTTTTTGGGGGGGGGGGTTCTTTTGCCTAATTAAATTAGTGGGAATTGAGCCTGTGAATCTGGGTTTTAAGAAATTATTTGAAATTACTAATTATAGTCCTCAAATATGCTTAATGGGTTACTCCTATGGTAAATTATCTTCTTTTGATATCCTCATGTTCGTAGGACGATTCATGTTAGCCGACCCCAAATGTTTTTGAGACTAAGGATTTGTTGTTATTATTGTTGTTGATGATGATGATGATTACCCTCAATCAACATTCTTGCAATAGACGTTAATTTATGCTGTATATGGGTACCAGTTAGCCCCTTGATGTTAATGTCATTTCATTCGGATGTTTGAGCTATAGTCTTAGCCTTTCAACTATTGGATGCTGTTAGATTTTGAAATTATTTATACAGGAAATCGACTTGGGTAGGCTTTTAGACAACTTTTGCTGTTGCTAGTTTATATTTATGTCCAGTTATGATTTGCCAGGCGCTGGAATGGAGATTAGAGAATATGCTGAAGCACAATGAGAGAAATCAGGAGCTGTATACTGAGCTGATCTCTCTTTGTGGAGAAACTCGCAATCTTGAATTAGCAATGCGTATATTTGTGGCGATGGAGTATGTTGGGTTGAAACCAACGTCTGATATCTTTAACTCATTGATTTCAGTTTCTTTGTCGGTGAGAAATGAACTGACTGCACTCTCCTTGTTTGAGATAATGGGGAGGTCAGAAGACTATAAACCAAATGCTAAAACTTATAACGCTTTTATTTCAATGTATGCCAAGTTGGGGAATGTTAAGGTTATGCAATCATGGGCCTCAGCTAAGAGAGCTGCTGGTTTTCCTGCTGATTTGCAGTCATATGAATCTCTAATTTCAGGCTGTGTTAAGGCGAAAAGTTTAGATATTGCTGAAAAATACTATGAAGAAATGGTGTCATCGGGATTCATACCTAATGTGCACATTTTGGAAAAAATGGTTGATGGTTTCTGTGAACAGAAGGATCTTGGCAGAGCTAGAGACTTTTTGCTCTACATGATTGATAATGGGTGGGCAATTAGTGCACATATAGCAGACAGGCTTTCAGGTTTGTATTCTGTACTAGGGAATATTGAGGGAATTGAGGATCTTCTTCAAATTCTTACAGCATCAAATGGAAGTCCAGAAGTTCTGTCCCGAGTATATTGTGGGATCATAAGTATGCACGCAAGGGCTGATAGATTAGATGACATGGAATATGCTGTTGGAAGGATGTTGAAACAAGGGATATTATTCAAATCAGCTGATGATGTTAAGATTGTAATCAGATCTTACTTCAGGCGGGCAGCGTATGACAGGCTCGAGCTGTTTTTGGAGCATATCAAGGGCTCGTACCAATTAACCAAATCAACTTGTGATTTATTGGTCACTGGTTATCGAGAAGCTGGGTTATCCGAGAAATTGGATATGTTGCTAAAGGAGTTGAATTTGTGTGGAATTTCATGAGTTATGCATTCTCATCATTGATTGTTGTTCCTAGTGCCAAGGAAAAGGATGTGGTATGTTCATATCTCAGCCAAATATGTCCTGAAGGCTTTTAGGTGTAACCTCGCATTGAAGTAGTTGATATGGGTGTTCTGGTATAAAAAAGCTGCTCCAGACCAGAAAATAGCTCTACTTCTCAGGTTATTGACTCAATCCAGCAAAATTAGCACAAACAACATATGCTCTGGTTTCCATTTTCTGAAGTCCTGTTCTATTATTTTGTAGCACAAACGTGCTGAATACATTCAGATTTGAAGCTGAGGTTGGTAAGGCTAAATAGTTGCTTATGAACAACTATAATGCCGAAAGTTTTTTCTGCTGCATACAGTTTGGTAAGTGGCAGTATTTTATGTGCTTCGAGTTCAAATTAGAATTGAAATGTTTTCACATTTTTTCTCTTTTGGTGAGTCCATCATCCTTAGTTGCAGGCATGATTGGAAATTAGGAACCGTCTGATGATTTGAGATGACAAAACTGTAACATCATAGGCGTCTTGCCGCGCTTATGAAATTTATGCTTTTACAATACTCTCGATGGTTTCTTGTTTAGTAGATTTTCATGGTAGGTAACTTTTCTATCCCTTTATACTCCGTAGTACATAATCAGCTTGATGCACAGGACTGCCACCTTGTGGAATTAGGACTTAAGAGACTGTTCAGGCAACTGCAGTTACAAAAATCTTTTTGTTTGACCATTTTTTCAGAAATGCAGTTGGCTTCTGCTCTAACAAAACAAGGAAAGTATTTGATAGTTTAATAAGACATCATAATTGAAAGTTTAGTTCTTCATTAGTAATTTTTGTAGTTTTGAACCAAATAGTATGCAGTTGTTTTGTTTTCTTCCATTTACTTGAATAAACAAAACCATCCCCTCCCAAAAGTTGCTTCATTAGAATAGGCAAGTAGTTAGAAGCATAGGTAAACAATCATTATATCATGAACTCGAGACCTTGATGAGCATCATGATCCAATAAACATATGGTTCAAAATCTTTGAACATAATCATTATTGTCCTTTTCCCATTTGCATGTTTTTTTCCTTATATATATATATACACACATCTTCTTTTGAACATACAGGTAAACTATATAGAGCATACAAGTAAACTTTAGAACATAATAATTTTTTTTTAAATCACTTTTTTTTCTATGATACCTCCATGTTCTCTTAAACATAGTAAATGATTAGAACATATAGTTTAACATCTTGAAATAGCAAAAATTTATTTTGAACATAGTAAGCTGTTTTAACATGCAGGCTAAAGTTTTGAACGTAGGGCATTAACTTTTCAATGCTTTTCAATGTCCAAAAGTTGCTCATAATTGTACAATATTAAGTTCAAAAGTTTTTACTGTATATCCAAATAATTTAGTTTTATGTACAATATTGTTGTCAAGGACCATAGTATTATTTGTGGGGTTTGATAGTAATAAAATGGGCCTTGGTCCAGGACCTCATCATATTCATAGGGAACTTTTGAAAAATGTCAAAGAAAAGGGAATCTATCTCTTAAGAGTTTCTTAGTGGGGATAGCTAAAACTTTGTAGAGTTGATGAAATTCAAGCTGGAGAATGACATTATTCTTTGTATGCATCACCTTTTCTGGATAAATTGGGCCGTTCTTATAGAAGTTGTCCAGACCTTTGTCTACTAACTACTGTACTGAAAGCTACCCCTTGTTTTTGGTGAAAGAGATTCCTTTTTATGGGATAAAATTGGAAATGACAGCCTTAGAGCATGCCCACTTATGGTAGAATTGGCCATGAAATTGGGTCATCCATCAAGGTCAAAAAAAACATTGCCTTCCATCCATGGATTTTTCATGTTTTAAATTGGGTCATAGAATAACTCAATCCATGTTTGGGCATCCTATGACCCAAACCATGGATTAAGTCATGTAAAAGGAGATAGAGGGACCCACGAAAAATTGGGAAAATTTTGGCTGAAAAACAATGAAAACGGTGAGTTTGATGGGGCAATAATTGTAAGAGCCAATGAAGAAGCGCCACGCGTGCACAGGAGCAGCTGGACGCGTCAGTACTAGGCATTTGACAGCCAACCAAATTTCGACATGTGGCTGCTGAATCAGAAAGGTTATTTTTTGTTATTCAGATTTTGTAATCTGAATAACTTTAAAAATACAAATTTAAAAATAAAAAAAATTCACCAACAGTTTTATTTTTTTGAGATCTATAAATAGACATCAATTTTGCTATATTTTGACACACTTGCTATATTTGTCAAAATGGGTCATAAGACATGATCAACTTTTGTAAGATGAGAGAGAAAGTTGATGAGAGAGAAAGTTGATGAGAGAGATGACATGTTTTTTTGAGGCATGAGTGGCCATGCTCTTAGAAGGCAGGGCGCTAAACTCGGAAGAGGGTGGTAGTGAGAAACGTTAAAAATCTCATTTGGGCCCTCTATGTTAGTACTCTCAGTAGACAAAATATGTATTGAGCTGGCTGACCACTTGAACGTAGCACAAACACAAAACAAGCATAGTAGAGAAAATTGATGGTCTTGAAATTGCTGCTGTATAATTGTAGTACTACTTTGCAAATATCTCAAAATGCATTTCACATTTAGTTTTAGGTACACAGATGAAAGGAAGAAGTATAAGGTGGGGTAATTGGAGTGTTAAGGGGTAAAAAAGTGGATGTGATTAGAGATGGTAGGTAAAAAAAGGTTATAACATTATTCTGAGGAAAGAATAAAAGTTAAAGATCTAAGATAGTGGCTAGATTTATTGAGATTTGGGGGGGAGGGAAGTAGATTTGATGGAGGGTAGTGCGTAATTTTGTGAGGAGAGACTAAAACTAGAAAAGATTTGAGATGTGATCACGACCTTAAAATGGAATTGGGTAAAGTATTTGGAAACATCCCAAATAGCAAATTGAGTATGTTTTTGATTCAGAGCCCGGAGGAGTATAATTTTAGGTTTTTGTATAGAAAATTGGCTCCTTTTCTAGAATAGTAATGATTTCGAAACATGTGGTGCTTTCAAATGAAGCACTAACCTAATGAAAGTAATAAAATTTTCATTGTAATTTTTTTTACACTTGCCCTTAAATTAAGAAGCGATCCATGTGAAGACAATATAAATAAGGAATAATTGATTCTAATAATACAACTTTTCACCGATTAATCTTTAATAAACCAACCTTTCAATTATTAAAGAATAACGCAACCTTCATAACCTCGTTTTCTTACAGTGAGTCAAAATGACTTAAAATCGTCTAAAATATTAACTCTTTTTACCAGTAAGGAGGAAAGAAGGCGAGGAAGGGAAATATGGACGAAATTTGGAAAATGTGCTTACCAAAAAAACCGATTATCAATACGTCGAAAGTCTCATTAAAAGTAGAATACAAAGGTCGCATTATTCAAGAATAATTGAAAGGCTGATTTATTAAAAATTAATCAGTGAAAAGTTATATTATTATAATCAATTTTTCCTATAAATAATACAGTGCAATTTTTATTCATATTTTCAAAATCATGTTTTATCCTCTACTAGGGTGGTGATATCTTCAAAATTTTAGCTGTTAGAAATATTGGGAAATATCTTGTTTGAAAAAATCTCTACCCCTTAATTATGAGGTTTATCAAATTAGTAATCATGGAACAATGTTCTATGTAAAGTTAATGCCAGAGGTATTTTTTTTCAAACCAATCATATACTTAGATAATGATAAAAAGGATACGCAATGATGTTGTGTTCTAACTTCTAAGTAGGTAATAATCCTTTCTTAAAGCACAAAAAGACAAATAATAAGGTTCATAGAAGTCCTAAACCTAATTAGGGAAATTCTTGCTTCAGAAGAAGCCATATACTTAGCCTATTGAAATTGAAATTAAAAAATAGTGAACAATAAAACAACTAAACCCTTTGTCCTAAAGTATGTGTTTAATGCTCTTGTAGTGGTATGAATGTATGATACTCCTTATAGTGGGTGCATGTGACTATTGTAGGTCCACATAATTTCACTCTTTTTGCTGACCACAGAATTATTAAATATGCAGTGCCTACCTAAAGCTTGTAAAGCACTCACCCCATGCTTCATTCCACTCAGGATAATGTGGGAAACGCTTGCTGTAATAATATTGGTATATAAATATATGCTTTAATTCTTTTGTGGGGAGGTTGATAATCACATATTCCATTATATCTATTATGTAGTTTTCAAAAAAAAAAAATTATAACACTTCCATTATTTCTTTCTTAATGGAATATTAGTAAATCCAGTTGTAGACCCCTTACTAGTTTGAAAAGGTGACAGATATTTATTAACATCCAATTCGTATATGAGACTACTATTTTTGGGCGATTATATATATACATATATTTGGATAATATTAGGTGTACAAAAGTACAATTGTATTTCTATTTTTTTTTTTGAAAGGGAAAGTAGAATTGTTTTTGAGAATCTAGTTTCAATGCTTATCTATGACTTGAGAATCATAATTTTGGCTAAGAGCAGAAAGTAACATCATAATCTGGTTCTCATTGCCATGTTAAGTCATAAATGTATGTGAACATTTAGATCTCAAATTATGAATATCAAGATTATTATGATTATGATTAAGGCACTCAAACTAATATTGTACTGCACTAATTATTTTTCTATCATTTTTTTCCTTCCCACAGCAGTAAGCATTTTTTAATTCACCCTATTAAGAGAGATATGGGGTCCCACAATAGTGTCCTTTTTTCAATCACCTAGATTGAGGACAAACATTACACATTAGCCATTGCCATAGGAGCATCAAAATTCGTCAATCACGGGCTTTCTTGACAAATATTGTTCCCTTTTCCACACAAAGTTAGTTTTGGCAGAAAAATTAGTTAGTAGTAGTAGTAATTGTTCTACTGACTGTCATATCTTCAAGCACAAAATCACATACTATATACACTTAACAAACTCTTACAACACTATTTTTAGTCCTAGAGCCATGTCTTCACCGACACCGGCTGCATCCCCGGAATCCGATGCCGGAGATTCAGCATTGCCGCCTGAACTGCCAACGCCGTCGCCAGAAAATGAAGAAATTACTCCTCCACCAGCACCAGCTATCACACTACCAATATCAATACCTTCATTACTTCCACCAGTGGTTCCACCCCCACTACCAATAGTAGTAGGAGGAACTACCCCATCTCCAACTTCACCCATTCTTTCTCCTCCTATTTCTACACCTGCATTAGCTCCTGTATCTCAGCCCCAACCACCTTTAAGTACACCACCACCCATAACAAAGAATATCCCACCACCAGAACAAACAAGTCCACCAAATATTATCTTTCCACCACGCAGTGTTCCAGTTATTATAAATACACCACCACCCATAACAAAGGATATCCCACCACCAGAGCAAACAAGCCCACCAAATGTTGTCTCTACACCACCTATTATACCAATTAATATAAAAGCACCACCACCTAGTAGTAGTAGTAGAAGTACTGACCCAATTATTCCTCACTCACCACCATCACCACCAGAACATCCGCGACAGCCCAAAACACGGCCTGCAACTCAACCGAACCCATCTCATCCAGGCCGATCACGGCCCAAAACTACTCCTGCCACAGCTAGGCCACGGACACGGTCACATCTTCCTACTTCTGTAGCTAGACCACCATCTCAACTAGACCCATCAAAGCCCAAAATTACTCCTACAATACCAAGACCACCATCACCTCTTCCTACTTCAGCTGTTCTTCCTTCCTCACCACCTTTACCTTTGCCAGTCCCACAATCGCCTGGTGGTGGCGCATGGATTCCTTTCTCGACGGAAACACCTGCACCGCTTCCTGTACTTCCAGGCCCACCTGGGACGTTGAGTTCCCCTGCAGCTCCCCTGCATGGTAGTACTAGTGGAGCCTCAACATTATCATCATCAAGTGATCATCAGAACATTCAGGCTGCTGCTGTTGGACCCAAGGGATCTAATAATGGAGCTAGTGGGTTTGTGGTTGGATTGGCTGTTGGAGGGGTTTTGCTTCTGCTTCTTGGAGCAGTTATTGGCACTTTACTTGTCTTCTGTAAGAGGAAAGGGAAGAAGAAGTTTGGTGATTATGGATCAGGAAGTAAGCATGCAGCATTTTTTACTGGAACTGAAGGTAATTTAGTTACATTTCTTCATCATGTTGGATTTTGTTTTTATCAATTTTCTGGATTTGCTAGTCCTCTTCTCAATGGATTACCAAAGTTCTTACATAATGTTTTTACTTTTCTAGAATTCCATTTTGAGTACTTGATTCAGGTGATGAATTTATCTTAGATTAAAATTATCACAAAGATAACTAGAGTCGTGTTAGAACTTTTATTCATGGTCCCCTTCTCAATGAATTACAAAAGTTTATAGCTTACCAAATTATAACATTATTGAGTATTGAATGTTAATCGTGATTTACTTTAGTATGATTCAATGGCATATAAATGCTGACCTTCTTCTATTTTGTGAATTGGTTCATTGTTCAGAGAAAAGTTCCCTACCCCAATACACAAAGCAGGGTTCTAATAACACTCAAGGAGTCCAGAGTATAATCGATGTAAGTACTGCTAAGGAACAAAACATGGTTAATGGGAATCTTCCGGCAATTGTGGGTCCCACCCTTGGGAGTGGAGGTTCCCTCTCAAGTGGCACTTTCACGTATGAAGAGTTAACGAGGGCCACCAGTGGGTTCTCGGAGCAGAATCTGCTTGGGCAAGGCGGTTTTGGATACGTTTACAAAGGGGTCCTTCCAAATGGGAAGGAAGTTGCAGTGAAGCAGCTGAAGATGGGAGGCCATCAAGGAGAAAGAGAGTTTATGTCTGAGGTTGAGACAATTAGCCAGGTTCATCATAAGCATCTTGTTTCCTTGGTTGGGTATTGCGTTTCTGGTATTGAGAGATTACTTGTTTATGAGTTTGTTCCCAACGATACATTGGAATTCCACTTACATGGTAAGTTGATTTATCAGTTATTTCCCTCATCTATTTTAGCTTAATTTATTGAGTAGATTTTTGTATTTTGAGTGCACAAAATTTAGTAATAACTCCAATGTAGTCTGAAATAATTGAGATGTGATCCAAATTGCAGGAAAAGAGCAGCCTACTATGGATTGGCCTACTAGATTGAAAATAGCGATTGGCTCTGGAAAAGGACTGGCATATCTACATGAAGATTGTGAGTGTTGCTTTGCCTATTAGATTTCTGAGTACTGCTATTTCACATAGCTATCAAGTTATGTTAATGTTGATTAGATCTAACTTGTTGCAGGTAGTCCTTCCATCATTCATCGAGATATCAAAGCCGCTAATATCCTCCTTGAGTTTAACTTTGAGGCAAAAGTGAGAATCTACCATTTTCACTTGTCACGTTTTGCACTTCATTGCACAAGTGGAATATAATGCTGAAATTCATGTTATTAGTCATTTCGTGCTATGTTTGTTTCAATCATGAATTGCTCTCCTATGCTTTCCTGCTGAACTAAAGGTCTTTTCTTCAGGTATCTGACTTTGGACTGGCAAAAATTTTCTCTAGTAATCCTTCTGTTACCCACATGACCACTCGAGTTGTGGGTACTTTTGGGTAAGCACTCTTTCAGGATCAAATATACAAATAATGTTTTCTTTCTTATCTCTTCCTGAATATCTAGTTTCAATTTTCGAGATAAGATGTTGCGTCCTGTATGGTAAGTGGTCATAAATAGTCGTAGCATTTTAGTGTAAATTTGTTAAGGAAACTCCGTGTTAATATCATAGTAATGCAACTTCACCCCTAAAATATCTCTTTTTCATAAAATTTCATTATCATTCATTACCACTTGGGAAGATGGTATTGAGTGATAATGAAATTGTATTAAAAAAAAACATGTTTCAAGATGAGCATACATTACCATGGAGTATCAACATGAGTTTTTTTACAATAATATTACACTAAAATTCATTACTATTGCCATTATTTATTACCACCTACAAACATACAAAACAGTTAGTGTTATAAGTTTCTGATTTGTATTCCTAGGAGACGTCTAACAAACTTCCAATCTTTTCACACTTTCTCTTTCATAATCTTCTGAACTCATGCATGCAGGTATTTGGCTCCAGAATATGCATCAAGTGGTAAAGTCACTGATAAATCTGATGTATATTCATATGGAGTCATGCTCCTTGAGCTTATTACTGGCCGCCCACCCATCAGCAACTTCGGATCTGCCACATGTTCAAGCTTGGTTAATTGGGTAAATTATTATTCCATGTGCATGTTTCATATACTGCAAAATTTCATGATGAAAACTGATATTTTGTTTATCGGTGTCTATAGGCTCGACCCCTGCTGGCACAAGCTATAGGGGATGGAAATTTTGATACTTTAACCGACCCACAATTACAAAATAATTATAATGTTGATGAATTGGCTAGTATGGTGGCCTGTGCTGCTGCTTGTGTTCGTCTCTCAGCATGGCGTAGGCCAAGAATGAGCCAGGTATATATATCATCCCTCATAGTCTCCAAACGAGGAAAAGAAAATTGTTCGTTTATAATAGAAAAAAACTCTTGTCCAAAACTAGCTATCCCTTATTATACATGCACCTTTCCGGCTTTTACCACTTGTTAATAATCTTAAATAGACAAATCTTAAATATCCTTGTTTAAGGGTGGAATAATAAATGGTACTTGTGTTGGAGGTAAACTTTGGCAAGATCATGAACTGTATACAAATACAGGTGGTACGTGCCTTAGAGGGAAACCTCTCGGTCTCAGAGCTCGATGATGGAATGAGACCAGGACAAAGCCCGATGCATTTTCCCTACGAAAGTTTAGATTTTAATGCGCGAACCTACATGGAGGATCTGAAGCGAATGACGATGACAAACAATAATGGTAATACAACTACTACTAGTAGGTATAGTGACAATACTAGTGAGTATGGTCTTCACCCCTCTGCCTCAAGCACTGATACTAGCCTACCCAATAACTCAAGAGGCTGATCTCTTGGAGCTTATGCTAGCTACGTAAATATTTGGAGAAGCATAGGGTAAGAAAATGCGGTAAAATATCCAGAATCCTCTGGAAAATCCCGTTCTTGTTCTTTATATTTATAGAATTATCTTGTATTCTGATTCTTTTTTTTTCGTTTTGTTTTGTTATTAATCCGGGGAGAAAAGATTTGTATTCTGTGAAGATTAGGATTAGTTGGATCTTTGAGTAAATATAGTTATGTAACAAATTAGAAAATGTGATCCCTCTTAGAGATGCTATATTAACAAGCATGGAGGAGAACCTTGGAGGTATATGAGATGGAATTTTTCTTAGTATGCTTTACCAATTTACTCTATTACTATGCTGATGATAATCTATGTAACCCTTGCCTTGTCCGAAGCTCTTTGACCGGACTTGCCCGGCTTATCGATCGGTGAATCCTCCTTCGTCGGCTACCCGTGAAGTATGAGCGTGCAACAAATGAAAACCGCGTATTTTTCGTCATTTTTAGGCCTAGACGTCAATTGAAATCTTGTCAGTTTATGTTTTCCCGTGTTTTTTTGTTTAAGAAGCCCTACGATTCACATACTACTTTACCCTCACCCTTGCCTACTAGTTTTCACCCCGGCCTTAGAACAATCCCATCGCCTATCGGCCTCACCTTAGAAACTAACCCACCATAGCCTTACCTCTAATATGCATAATTGCTGCTATAATTGCAGCTTTCTTAGTAAGTCCCTTTTTTTATTCATTTTTCCGCCCTCTTTTTGGGTTGTGGGCATGTTCATTACTGTAATTTTCTCCCCCCTTGTGCTGGATGTGGGCTAGTGAAACAGCTAAGCTTCACAGTACAGCAAACATATGTTGGTAATTAGATTGATTTAAGTACAATCTAAGGGTTGGTTACTTAAAATTTCAAACTGTATATTATTAATATCAGTAGTACAATCCACATGATGATATGAATTGTCAACTGTATAAAACTATAAAGGTTGATTATTTTTTTTTTTTGACGAAAAAGGTTGATGTTTGAAGCAATTGTTTTCTGCTAGGATTATTTAAGACCAAATAAGCATGTTCCCTCTAATTACTCTTTCTGTATGCATTGACAGCCAAGGTTGGAGCTTTGTCCAATTCAAAACTGATTTATACTTATTTTTTGTTTACATCATATAGAAAATTAAAAAGTATTTTTAGTAAAAAGAGAAATAGTACAATTAATTAATAAAGTATTGTACTTAAACTAAAAATATTAATGTGCTAATGTACCTACAATCAGGTTATATGTTTCGTTTTTATACACTACTTGCTTGATCATGAGTTTCTTCTGCATTATTTGGAGGTTGCACCAGAATTGAAGTTCATAATCAATTTTCCAAATTTGTATCTTTCCCGAAGAACGCAACCATTTCTTCATTGGATAGGAGGACATTCAAATCAAGCATTTTGCTCTCAAACATTAAAAAAAACCAAGTATCAAAACTAAGGGAAATTTTCTATGTTCCATTTAATTAATCTTTGGCACAAATATTTTAGTTTGAATTCACAAAGTATTATTGTTGGGACAAGGAGTAATATTTATTTCATCGCACAAATATTTTAGTTTAAATTCACAAAGACTAATAAATGTAACAAATAAATCATGCATCATTTTCTTCTTATCTAACGTGAACAGGCGCCCGTTAACTTTCGCCGCTTTATAATAATTATTATTTTCCTCAATATGCTACTAATAATTGCTGCGAACAAAAAATGTTTAAAAGGGTTCCAATATAAGCGTTTCTCATAGATACAATGACTCACTCCAATTAATCAACCAAATCGACCCACATGATCACATACAAATATACAATTGGTTACTCAATCTCCAATATACAATTTGGAATGAAATTCAAATACTTAGATGACAACAACAAAACAAATACTTTTTCCCCTAATTTGAACAACATTGTCGCTCCACATACCACCCCACCTCTTTCTTTTCTCTCTCTCTCCTCATTTCCAAGGCAAGCAAAACTCGGAGAGTGTATTACCAGATTCAAACAAAAAACTGCTCAAATTCTGCAACTTTTCATCGCATTATTCAGTAATCATGGCTTCTCGTCGACGAATGCTTTTGAAGGTCATCATTCTCGGTGATAGTGGGTATGATTTCTCTCTTTTCCCTCCAAATTTGTCCTTTTTTAGAATCAAATACTTTTAATTGGAATTTTCCGTAATTCATTTTTGACTATTTCAATTTTATGCCTGATTATTGTGTTCTTTGATTCTGTTCGAGTAATTTTGTTTGCATTTGATTTGATTTGCAGAGTCGGGAAAACATCGCTGATGAATCAGTATCTTTTTTTAAGATTTCAATCATCTTCTTTTTTTTTTTAAAATTTAATTCATGTGTTTCCTTTTTTGGAAGTAATTTTTGCATGATTGAATTTCATTTTTCGATTTATCCTTAAATAATGTGATTAGATTTGTGAATCATAAGTTCACTAATCAGTACAAAGCTACGATTGGAGCAGATTTTTTGACGAAAGAAGTTCAGATTGATGACAGGCTTTTCACATTGCAGGTGAATTTATTATATTCCCTCACTTTTTTTCTATGATATGAAGTATAATGGAATTCTTTAGTTTTACTAAAAAAAATTATGCGATAATCGGTAAATCATGTGGTTTGATTTTCATCATCAGTGAGTTGGTTCACTGAGATTGAAGCATTGTCTAGAATTAATTGTATCATGGAGATTTTTATGTGTAGTTGCTCTCACTAAATGCATATACTGTTGAGCTGCAAATGATTCGCGATAGTGCGGAAGTTTGGGGATATAAATTTCGTTCACTAATCTTTTTAATTGAAGATTACTAGCTCTCAAGGATATTATATTACTAAGCACAAGAGCGTGAGCCTCATTTCTTTTAACTTGTGCTATAGCTTGATAGTGGCGACTGGCGATGGATGTTTTGATTACAATTTGCCGCTTGATCGAGAGATACAAAGTTCAGTTGGTGACTTGAGGATTATCTTGGAATTTGGATATATGGCTTATATATTTGAATGCAGCATGATTAAACTATATGTCTATAATATATATGTTCATATTAGACTCTAGTAGGGTGAATGGCAGGACTCAGTGGCTTTAATGAGAGTTGCAGGTAACGAGGGACATATTATTAGAAGGAATCCGTATGCTTGATCTATCTTATGCAAATGCTGGTGCATATGTTGTAATCTCTTCCTATTCTACTGGGGAGTGTGGTAACCAGTGTGTCTGCTACAGCTTATTGTTTCAGCTTTAGATGATGTCCTGACTCCTGAGTGTATTAAAAGACAAACCACCTTTTGACTGTCGAGTAAAAAAGCAGTGGAGGTGTGATAAATGTATGTGATTAGGCTACTTAGTAGAGTGATATGCTGAGCCTATATCTAATATTCCTTTTAATGGTAACAACCCAGTATTGATACATCTGAACTATTTAATGGATTATGGATAGAGATTCTTATGGGTAGAATTGGGGATGAAGCTTTGATCATGTTGCAGAATTTTCTTTTACGGGTGTATAAGGCTGATGATTCTAAGCTATTTATTTGGAGAGAGCTTTTAGATATGGGAAAGTCCTGCATTAGCAAATGTGCATTAGCAGAGTTAGTAATAATCAAGCACTTTACCTAGAACAACCACCAAGCGGCATGGATTCAGTCATTAGGTAGGCAAGGTGTGTGGGGTCTAAATGTATGTTGTATTCTAGTTACTAGCTAGTAGCAAGCGAGGCTATTATCCAAACAGCAAATTTGAGGATTCAAGAGTTTCCTGTTATCTTCCAGTTTATTTATGTAACAATGTTTTGATGATCTCCACTTATGTTGATCTCTGAGGATGCTGTTTTAAAAAAAGTAAGTAGATTACTAATGCGTGGAGTACTTCCACGTGGAGGTTTCATGCTACCTTGGTACCTTCTCTTCTGTTATAAGATGAATGGCATCTTTGTTATTCATTAGAGACGCTGGAATTTCCATTTTGATACAACTTGCTCGATTACTTGCCTCTTAATATCTTGGATTAGAAGGACAACGTCAGCTCTTTCTGTGTGTGCTTTTTGGCAGCGATCAGGAGGTAGAGGCACTTAGATCTTTGAATATATCATGTATCCTTCTTCATTTTCACAATTAAAACGTGGTGTAGGGTGTTACAAATGTTTTTGTTCGGTCATAATGGTTGTTAGCTGGAAATGTATGTGAATATTGATTCATTTTTTCTCACAGTGTAGAAGTGTAGCTTAAAATCTATAGTCAGTAGGCTTTTTTTTCCAATTTTCGTTCTGGGAGATTTTCTTTCTTAGTTTTTGTGCTTAGCATGATGCTTTCGTATTGATAAGGCATGTCTTTGTTAAGATATGGGATACAGCTGGGCAGGAGAGGTTCCAAAGTCTTGGTGTGGCCTTCTACCGTGGTGCTGACTGTTGTGTGCTTGTTAATGATGTTAATGTCATGAAATCATTTGACAACCTTAACCGATGGCGGGAGGACTTTCTGCTACAGGTTATTCTAATGAGCTCCTTTTTAGTTCTTGTTTTTAAGGGCATTTCAAATTTCCCGTCATGACTTCTGTTTTGATATTATTTGCAGGCTAGTCCACATGACCCTGAGAATTTCCCATTTGTCGTATTGGGAAATAAAATAGATGTGGATGGTGGGAACAGCCGAGTGGTAAGTTCGTTTTGTTTACTGTGACATATTTTCGTTCGAGATGATGGATAGGCAATTTATGATAAGAATGGGCACATCTGCTTCTAAGCCTTTCAGCATGGTTTCTGCTCTGTTGCTTCAGTGATAGTGCTAATATGCGTTAACCTGTTGATCTGTAGGTGTCCGCAAAGAAAGCAAAGGCTTGGTGTGCCTCCAAAGGAAACATTCCCTACTTTGAAACTTCCGCTAAGGACGGCACCAATGTTGAAGCTGCTTTTCAGTGCATAGCAAAGAATGCCATTAAAAACGAGCCTGAAGAAGATATGTGAGTATTTTTATTATAAATTTCTTACTTTTTCATCAATCCTAATGTCCAATTTGTTAAATTAAAATGTTTACTACTATGCATGGTGTGGAATATGACAATGAAACATTTTCATCTTTTGATGATTTTTTTTTGAGGTGATCTTTTGATGAATATTTGAAAGACCTTATAAGCTTATATGCCTTCTTTTGATACTATGGCAATAAGTATTCCGTATGCAATTGCAATGTGATGCTATCTGTGACTATTTTCTTTTTTTCGGGTTCGAGGATTGGATTCTAATTCGCTGATCTCTTTTGTACTTAGATATCTTCCGGACACCATTGACATGTCTGGCAACCAGCAACAGAGGTCATCAGGATGTGATTGCTAGCGTGGTTTTTGGTTGTTGATATTGGCCGGCTCAGAATTTTCATTCACTCACCAACTATTAATCTTTTGAATCATTGCAGTCTGTGTACATTACTCAAATATTAGAATTGAATCGACTATTTTTCCTGTTAGAATTTGATATTTTTCATATTGCTGCTATCTTATTTTTCTATAAGCCCTTCGATGTTGTCTGTGAGCTTGCGACGAGAGTTTCTCTATTTTGTATTCTGGTACAAACACTATGTATATGAATCCATGTATTATGGGTAATTTATGTTGTTGGTGCATACCTTCTAGCCTTCTAGGACTATTGAGAAATGTCCTGGAGAAAACCAAGGGCCTGAATATTGGTTTATCTACAGAAACAGTTTTGATATGATAATTCTGGAACTTCAGTGTTTAAACATTTAGGAAATTTTGATAAAAAAAAATATGACGAACTATAGGTGATCCAACACAAATATGAGACTTATCATAAAGGTTTCCGTAGACTTGTCCTGGACAATCATTACCATGGACAGTAGCAGACTTCTATAAATCTTACTAAAAATCCATCTCCAATACCGCCAGTAACTAGTTGCAAACTTGCAATAGTTACTTTCGTGGTACATGTTGATAGTTGAAGTTACTTTCGTGGTACATGTCGTTAGCGTTACTTTGGTATTGGAACGGTTGTGGTGGTAGGCTGGTAGCATATATTTTAGGATGGTAGCTTAAATGATTGTAGCAGCACATTAGATGTGTGCATGGTTGGAATGTGCAGAATTTGGTACCTCCAAAAAGTGATGGGTGATTGAAGGGAATGGATTTTCACAAGCACCTAAAAGAGCATTTTCACCTTTAGGATGTGTTCTTTTCACCTAAAAAAATTAGTTTCAGGTTTAAAAGTTCATATTAGTTTAGATAGATTCCAATAAGTTCATATCGGTTTTAATAAATTTCAACCCCTTGTAATCTACTTCATTAAGTTCAAATTCCAATAAATTCTGATAAGCTTAGAATATTTATTGCCTCTACTGTGACACGCAAAACAGTTCATAATCTTTTTCAGCAAAAAGGCCATAATTTTTTGCCAAATGCAGCCCTTTAAAGTTGTCATTTTGTTAATTGCAGCTCTTTCATTTCAATCTCTACAATTGCGGCCTCAAATAAACCAAACACTCTTTAAGTTGTAGCCCAAAAGGCGTGAAGATAGGTTGGATTTAGGCAGCAACTTAAAAGTATTTGGTTTATTAGAGGCTGAAATTGAAGAGATTGAAATGAAAGGCTGCAATTAACAAAGTGACAACATTAAAGGACTACATTTGGCAAAAAATCCAGTTAATGAGCTGTTATACAAAGTTTAAAATAAGTCACTACCTGAACAAAATGATGAGAATACACTTCATAGTTCATACCATACAGAGTCCTTTCCATTTAAGAATGCTTGCAAACCGCACTATCTTTAATCCTTCCCCTGGAAGGAGTATGATTAAATGCCTCAGGCCCTCATTTCCAATTTCTTTAGAATCGTTTTCACTATCCTCTAATGTACAAAAAGTCAAAAATATACATGATCTAGAAAATTTCACACAAATCACATTTTGGCTTGTCACAGCAAATCATTCTGTATTTCAAAATTTCAGTTTATAACAAAGAAAAGCATACCGCTTCACCCAAATGTTCCCGGCATTTTTTGTTCTGTTAAAAAATTAATTTAACAATAAGAATTTCATGCCAACAAGCAAGAAAAACATTAATGTCACCTCACCCGGATATGAAACTAAAGCATTTTTCATAGAACAAAGAATCGACAATATTTATGTTTCATTTGTATAAAAACCAGTGCAATGGTTGGATTTGAATGGAAATGACTTCAACATTTCTAATACCAAAAACCCTTTTACTGGCATTGTATGATTTTCAATTGAACTCTTTAACCTATTCTTCAGCGTGTATCTTCAGGATCAGAGACACCTTAAAAAGAGTTAAAAGAAACACCTCAATCATCCACCTTTGTCTTTTTGCCCCTCAAGATGAAGAAATTGTTTAAACCAATGCTTCCATGCCGCGTCTTGTTGTTGTTCAATCCATGACAAGAAACAGCTATCCAATAAGCAGAAGACGTTGACATAAAGAAGTTGATACCGCACAGGTATATATCGAAAGTTAGCAACCTGAAGGATTGGCCATATGCCACCTTCCAGGGCCAAGGCTGGGATGAAATCCCTCTTCACATCTTCCTTAATTTGAGGAACGCTCTTTCCATTCGAAAAGCCCATGTACGTAAAGAAAACTAGTAAATCCAAAGGCCCAAAGATGATCCCATCAAGTGCAACTTTAGAGCCAACAAACCGAAAGGAATTTTGTTGCATTTTTAGTCGCACTTTCAGGAAACGGTCTAGACCTTCGTACCTACAAGACAGAGCGACAGAGAAAAAAAAATCAAAACTTGTTCTAGTTTAGGGAATAGAAGAGATTTCTCCTCCAACAACAGATAGCAGAGCCCAGATGAAAATATAGCATTGAACAAAAGCTACTTAATTGCCAGTATGGAGTGGGGAATAAATCCCTAGATCCTCCCAAATATAATGCCTTGCTTCTACATGGACAGATTGTAGGATTAATCTTGTGTTAAAAAAAAGTCAGAAAGTATAAGATTAGCTAAACAGGAGGGAAAGGACTATGAGAATCCTACAAGAGCCCTGTTTTGGACAAAGTGTAGCTTTCAAGTGAGAAAATAAACTATGCTTTACAAAAAGGGGCAAAATATGACAAAAACTTCACAGTCCAAACATGCAATAACCTAAGAAACTATCCATTTCCCCTCTTTTTCTTTGTGCCTTCTTTCCCTTCTCATTATATTTACAACAGGGACTAATGAGAAGCGTGTATGATCCACGCAACATTATCTATTATTGTGTCGCTTCATTTTTCATTTGATCCAACACAAAGAAGGCAGGCAGCATGCCAAATGCAGAATGCAAGCTGCCCAAATCCAAGGCTAATTCTTTTATCAACCAGGCTAAAGGATCCCATGCACCGATATCGAGTAATACTACGCCTGAAGACTCTAACCTAAAGGGATGGACCACACAATGAGATAATACATAACACTTACAGTCTCAATGCAGAACAAAATCTCACTGTGATTAACAAGCATCTATCATCTCTATGCTCACCATAGTATCAGAGCTTATCAAGCTCTTACTCCAGAAAAATCAAGTGGAAGGCAAGACAGCCACCAGAGTCGATTTTGAAACATGAGGGTATTACAATCATGTATCTGTTGCAGCACAATTGAACCAAAACCTCTACAAGCCAATGCAGAGCACTAGCAGTACTTCTGAGTTGTGAGCACATTCCTGCCACCTATCCTTAATTTGCAATCACAAGAAGCAAATTTTACTTTGGACGCAACATGGAGTTCATTACAAGTTTGAAGATTGGATCAAATTTTATTCACGTTCATAGTCAACACATTGAAGCTAATGCCCTAAGCTTTTGAGTTTACCCCAGCAATATCAAGATGTAATAAATTGATAGGAGAAAGCTTGTATATGGTGTGTATTAATATTCCCTTAAAGGGGTAGTAAGATATTCAGCATTCGAGAGGCTGATTCTCTCCAATTACAAAAGACTTTTCACAATATATTTCATGCCATCTTCTCTCTATTCTCCTGTTATTTATACTAGTCGATGCTAATTACAAAAGATGCTTTTCTGAATGACAGCAACAGTCGTTGATCATTGAACGACGTCTCATATACAAAACATTTAAGAGAAAAACATATGCGCTTGTACTAATGTACTGACAAAAAAAGTTCAGAAATGCACTCTCAAGATTGTAAAAGATGCTGCAAGTGAAGAACAAAAGACTAACCAGAAGTGGCCCGCTGGTCCAATAAACCCAAAGCCAAACAAGCTTGTGGCAGCAACCCTTTTCCAGTTGATCTCCAATTTCTTTTCCTTATCCTATTAAATGCAAAGGGGTTATAATTTATTCATAACAATATAACAGAAAAATAGAGAAAAAGAAATGCAGGTTGCAACCTTTACGATTTGCAAGTTGCAGCGAAATAAAGGAAATCAACACTATACACCACCATAGAATTGCAGAGCCAGCTTAAATATTTGTCCCAGCACACAGTCGGCACAGTATCAGTTAATTATGTAGCATAAAATATTGATGGCCTATCAAAATAAACTAAATGAATACAACATTGATAGGCTCAATGCATAGGATACTGAAAGCTCAACAATAAAACATACCCTAGCTCAAATAGATTTAGCGCCAATTAAAGAAGTTGACAGCATTAAAACTAGAAGCAGCATTTCATAGTCAAAGTCTCACAGAATTTCTGAGCAAACTAACTACGCTGCACTGGCATAATCACCATCACCGGTGACAAAGCTCTCACGAGCACCTACCCTTGAGATCAATAATGGCCAACTCTGTTTAAAATTAGGGGCTCATATCATATCAATATAGCAGAAAACATAAATCCCCATTCCTTAAATCTACAAATAAAAAATCCAAGCAGAAAGGAATGAAACGAGGCGATTCCCATAATAACAAATGCAAAACAGCAGCAACTAATCAACCAACATTGGAGATTGAACAATTGCAATTTATTTTTAATCCAAGTACATGGTAACCATGCAATTTACAATTCTCATTTCTCCATTATTTCCCATGTGTCAAACATTTATTTTCTTTGTACTAAAGAACAGTTGAAACCTAGTCAGTGAAATAACCTAATACTAATTTCCTAAATTGGGAATCAAAACCCTATAATCAAAAATTTGTCCAACTGTTCAACAAACTAAGAACCCTAAATCAAAAAAAATAACATTGCACTTAAAACTCTTCAAAACACCAAATTAAAATCTTTCCCTAACAATCAAAATGTTCTAGAAAAAGAACCCAGAAAACAATTACTACCAAACAACAGCATACAAAAATCACAACAACAACAAAAACCCAGAAAAATGTCAAACAAGGAGAGAGAAAGAAAGATCCTTACAGAAGTTTGAAGTGATTTTTTGGCCATTGAAAAAGTTATAGTTTGAGCAGCAATATCTCCAACTCCCCAAAGAACACCAGAACTTATCATTTGAGTCTTAACTGGGTGTACTGCTAAACAATTTTGATACCATCGCCACAATCTCAACATTTCCCAGATGCCCAAAAAAAAAACAACAAGAATTATTGAAGAATTAGAGAGAGAAAGAGGCGATGATTCTAGATGGTTTTAATGTTGGCTTTTTTCAATTACTTGAACATTGGAGAAATGGGGAAATGCCCAAATATTACAGAGTTAGATTAAAAAGTGTGATAATCTGGGCAGATAGTATATGTCATAGAAATTGTTGAAAGATATTTCAGGTTTTTGGTTGTTTTCTATTGGGTGGAGGTGTAGTCTGTAATAGTGTTTTCGGTGGCGGTGGTTTTAGGGTCATATATTAATGTCTATTTATGAGAAATACTGACATACATCAAAATGATAGCGTGATTGACTAAAAAGAAGGGCATGGACCATGGAGTTACATTGCACACCAAGAGCACCTAGTTGAGAGCTACACAAAATTTATGCATCTATGGATATAGTTCATGTACAATCAAGTGAAAAGATCTCAACATTTTGTTAGCTGCGTAGTTGTATATGTAAGATGATATTATGTCATTAGCGGTTTTATAATTTTATGTGTATTTTATGATCATGAAGATGTTATAACAGATTTTTTAGTGACATCATACTATGGATTCACAATATTGATATGGTAAGTCTAGAGACGTACATGGCTTCGAGACCACAAGAGTTAAGTCATTGACGCTTTCAAAGAGTTGTTCCTAGGTCAAGAAGTCGATCATGCATATCTTATGAAGGAATCTAGTTGGGATAAGAGGCATGTGAGAAACTAATATTGAAATCATAATTATGGGCATAGTAGTAGAAGAATCTGATGTTTATTTTATCAATGGAACGGCTAGCAAATCGAATACTAAGAGATCTTTTCTTGTCATTTATAGGAGTTGTTTGCTAGTGGAATAGGAGAGATCTATATAATATGACCTAAGAATATAACAAGTCCATCAAGAATATGGCTATTGGAGCTCTCTAAATAAACAAGTGACAAGCATATAACTTTGGATTAGATAAACCTAAGTGGAGAATAGAAGTTGAACTATACATATCATGAGGGTGATATACAAACATCAAGCAAACCTTCAATCTAGCTCCTATGTGTAGATGTAAAGAGTATGGCTATTTGACTAAATTTAACTTTTTTTTATACAAATATTAGTGTAACATTTGCTTTTCAATTATCTCCAACTCACATTTGATCGTTATATTCTAATAGTAAGTCTTGTGTGGGGATATCTCACTTTTACCCTATAAGGATCACTCTTTAAGTTAAAGGGGTCACTTTCTAAATTAAAAGGCTCAGTTTAGACAAAAAGGTCACCTTTTAGCTTGAAGAGGTCACTTCAACATAAATAACCTCTTTAGGGCAAAAACTTGCTCCTGTCTTACCATAAGTTATTGTAAGTCGATCTTATATGAGAATTTGTAATATTCTAGACTTCGTTTTAGTAAAGATTATAAAAAGTTGATAATTTAAACATACACTTTGATGTAAATCTAACAAGATTTTATATGACATAGTTTTGATTTATATAATAGTGCAAAGTGATAAAATATGTGAAGTTTGACCATAGAAAATGCAGTCTTTGCAAATTTACTTTGAGGAGATAGGTAAATTTTTCATTAAAAAAATCATGCAATTTGTATATTCAATAATCTCCCTAAACAAAAATATATCTAGAATATATAAACAAATTCCTTTCCAAATAATCTATAAATGTATATTCGACTGTAGATCTTAAATTATTGTATAGATTTCACCTTGTAAATGTTATGATGTCAACATTTTTCAATTTAATGGAGATTCAAGCATCATATGATATAGTTGTTCTAGGGTTAAGACTCGTTTCATCATTGTGATTGATCTTGGACGACGCGCACCTACATTAGAGACTAGGGAACTTCTACCAAGATGTACGTCAAAAAGACTCTCATCAAGAGTAATTAATAATAACTCTCACACCGAAAGACAAACAAACAAAGAACAAGCAAATGACACTACCCAATGTAGATTTATTCTAAGCTAAAGAATAATTAAAAAACAAAAATAAATAAATATATACTAAAGTAAAAAACAACTCAAATTCCAACCAAAAAGATCTAAAAATTGTTAAATCCTTACGACTAACGAAAGAAGGGAAGGGGGACAAGGGTACAATTGTTGTACTTTTTATTCATATCAGCTAGACCTGGTTATTGGATAGGGTATCCCAATGGCTAAAGGGTTAGGGTAAATTTTATAGGGTTTTTATTGGACAGGGTCATTATTGGATAGAGTCATTACAGGGCCAATAAAATAACTCATTAATTTGGAAAAATAAAATAGATGTCGTAAAAAAAATTACATGTATGGATTTGTATTCGATTACTCACATTTGTCTCTCTCCGTTCACTATTTTTCTTGTCCGTCTTTTGACCTGCCCATTGTCGGTCCGCTATCGACCCGCATTGACCTGACCCGCTATGAGCCGACCCTTTCACGGTCGATCCGCTTTTGACCCGCACCGACACCGACCCGACCAATAACCAGGTCTAATATCAGCATATGATATAGTTAGCTTAAATTCTATTTTTTGTCAAAAACTACCTTATAAAACATGATATTTGTGAGAAACCACATATAACTTTTCTTGCGAAAACAAACCTTAAACAAAAATTTCCTTGCGAGAACAAACCTTATGCTTTATTCTGATCATTAATCCAAAGTTCCGACATTGACCATGTCATGGATTTTGTTGGGTTTAAAAAGTCACCTGCCTTCACATGATATGGTGAAAGCTGGAACCTTGGATCAATGACCGGAATTCGGTACAAGGTTTGTTTTTGCAAAAAAATTCTGTTTAAGGTTTGTTTTCGCAAAAAAAAAATTATATAAGGTGGTTTCTCACAAATTTCATGTTTTATAAGGTGATTTTTGACAAAAATATCTAAATTTTATCCCATAAATATTGTCTAAAAACTTTAATAATTTTGTTCTTTTTTTTTTGAGGGGAAAAGAGCAGGTGCATAGATTAATCAGTGGACAGAACGTCCATCAAAACATAAGGGGACACCTCAGCAGGACAATGATGTTCCCACCTTTGCTCAACACCAAACGGAATCAATCTAGCTAGGTGATGGGCAACATCATTCTCATCCCGTAGCACATGTGACCACCTAACAAAATCAAAATCTTTACTAAGCACCATGACATCTTCTAACACAACATCTAGATCAGAAAGGAAAATAGTACCTCTAGACAACCTATTGATAATAGTAACACAATCCGTTTCAAAGATAACATTCTTATAACTATGAGAGCGAGCCAACTTGATGGCGAGACACAACGCTTTCCCCTCCGCAATTTCCAAAGGCCAACGAGCTCTAACCCTTAAGCTACAATTCTAAACATTTCTCGTTCAACCAACTAAAATTTAGCAAAATAGAATAATTTTTTCTTTTCAAATGAAAAAGAGCCACATAGCTCCCCCATCATTTTCTAAGACAAATTGTGTGAAGCTAGGAAGTTGTTCATCGTAATCTCGTTATCCAATAAAGTCCAATGTTTCTCCCAATCTCTTCTGTCCTCTACTACCCAACACGTCACTAACCAATAACCATTCCATACTTCATATCATACTCTCCATATAATTTCCATACCATCACCTTCTCTCTCTTTTCTTGCAACAACTGCTAAGAACACTGCTCCTCAGTTTCATCACTTCATCATCAGGTATTTATACTTTTGCTGTTTCATTTTATCCATTTCTGATCATTTTTGTTGGATTTTTGTGGTTTTTATGGTGTAATTTTTTCTTCTATTTTATGGGTTTTTTCCCATAAAATTTAGAACTTGGGTCTTGTTTCTTTGTGATGTTGTTTTCTATAGGGTAATAATTTATGGGATTTTGCTAGAAAAGGATTAAAGTTATTGATGTTATTTGCAGTTTGGTGTGATTTACTGATTTAGGTATAATGGTCTAATGGATTGGGTGATGGTACTGATTTTCTAATTTATTGTGAATTTGGGAAATAAGGCAAGAGGAAAGATGGGAACAACTTGAACTTGTTTAATTGGGCTTGCCTTTTCAGTCTAAAGATTTATGCTTTCTCTTTTGAGAATTAATAACAGCAAAAATACTATCAAGATGCACAAAAGGGCTAAATGATGGTATTTGTGGACTTTTGGTCTTCAAATATGATGCTATATTAATAGTCTGCCTAATGCCCCAGTTGCCGAGGGCGGTGAGAGGAGATGGAAGTGTGGGAGTAGGGAAATGTTATTAAGCTTTCAGGAGAATAATTTGCCAAATCCTGTACCCTAACATTGCTTTAGTGCATTTGAATGTTGTTGGAATTCATTGCACGAGACTCGTATATGTCATGCACTCATGTTGTGTGCTGGATACCATGTCAACTTTATTTTATTAGCCTGTTTCAGGGCACAGGAAATGCTTAGGAGTAATGTATAAATAAGCTATGTGTACTGATCTGTTATTTCGAAACTTTGAAGCACTCACTGCGGAGGATGAAAATATTGACCATATCTTGGCAAATTTATCTAAAAGCTTTTTTAGGGTGCTCTAGTTAGTTCTTAGTCCTGCACAACATTTTCATCAATTGTTGGGGATGTTATCGTATATTCAGCAAATCAGCACATCATGATTTAGTCTTCAGTTCTCTAGAAATTATGCTCATATAAATATAACAAATGCGAAACTAATCAAACGATCACCATGACATAGAGCAGGATGGGCTGTTAGTTTTTGACTTTTTCTGGTATTTGCATGGTTCTCAGGTAAACTTATTGTGATGGAGTTATGAACCTGGGGCTGTGTTGAGTAACAAGCTATCTGGAATTTGGGTTTGGTATCTAGACTCCAATAATACCTAGGTCGCAAAAACAGTTGTGAAAGACATGACTCATTATAATGGTATGCTGAAGCACCCAGGAGGAGCTTTCGTCACTAAGAAAGAAACGCTTCAACCAACAGCAGCAAAGGTGTGTTTTCAATCTGATTGACATAGCACTTAGGTGCAATGCCTTAACACTTGTTTGTGAAATGCGCTGGTGTTCGTTATTCTTTGTTGCTGTTCACCTCAACTTTCATGTTCCAGTAGAAAGTTCAGAGTGTAACGAGTTGACCTGGATCTCCTCAGTGTGTAACAAGGGGATCACTTACTTTTCTTTGCCCCTCCCCCGAAAAGTGCACACTCCCCAAACGGGCCCAAAGGCCATGTTACATGTGGATACTTTCTGAATGATCAGCTATTTTAATTTTCCTTCTGGTCCAGTCAGATATAATATGGTTAATTTATTCAGAAGATAAATTTAGTATCCCTTTTATATCTTTTTATTTTTAATATGTATCCTCATTTCATAACTACATTCTAGAATTAGGTGATAGGTTGATAACTGGTTGCTGGGTGATGAAGTTGTTTTGCAACTGTAGTGAATCAGATTGAAATCCTGGTTCATCTTACTCAGACTTGTTGGCTTCTGCACAAACTAGCTAATCTTTCATGTTTAATATAGTTTGACGTAATGGAAAGACAAAGTGTCTTGAAGTTTGTGACAAGACTTACTATTTACCCGGGGCACTATAGGGGACTTCTAACATTTTTCGAATGCAAAAATATTGCATAGTGTTAGAGTAGCTGTCAGCGGAAAGAAAACCTCTGACATTCCATATGTGTACAAGAATATTAAAGCATCAACTCTATAATTTTCTGGAATGCCTTGTGCAAAACTAGAGGGCTTAAACTTATTGGAATCTATGTCATGTATAAGCTATAAACTGCAAGTTTTGGAATGGAAAGTCAAAGCATCAAACACCACCACCTAAGATTTAGCCCCAAAAAGATGGAGTTGTGCAATCAGCCACATGGACCAAGATGTTAAACTCTTGAGTTGCTAATTTTGAATCCTTCTTTTCCACCCATCCAGCCAGGTCATCTTTGATCTCCAACTAAAAGTTCACTGCACCCATACTTTTTAAAAGCTACTTTTGTGAACAAGTAGATGAAGGATTTGTTTAAAGATCCATTGAGTTTGATGTTACATTTATGTGTTCAGATAAGGATTGTGATTTGTGATACTAGTTAACCTGCGTTTATGCCAGAGATACCGTTGGGGCATTGGTGTAATGTTTGGCTTAAGTTGGTGTAAAGGCTTTGTAGCTCCTAAGCAACTCTCCTGGTTTGCCCAAAGTCTTAAATTAGTCATGTTAACCATTTGTGACACCTGTCATGAAGACCTTGCGGGAGCCAATGACTAATTCCGGATGGAAGGACTACTATCGATGAAACACCACATATACTAACTAGTCATATTTCATTTGATATCTAGTCTATTCTTTCGTCTAAACTAATTACAAAACATCCTCAATATTAAGTATATACATCCTTTAATTTGTGTTGTTAAATTTCTTGAAGACGTTGAAATCTTATTGATAATTTTTCATTCTAACTTATATTGAGATCGTCTCCAGGGACCAAAATTAGATGATGCTATTCAGCTATACCCACATCCAGAGTCTGTTCGTTGCGTCTCGTGTTTGAAGAAAACTAGCTGTAAAATTGTCCGTACTAAAACAAAACTGATGAACATTTTGCTTGAAGAAGGGAAGGCTGAAGAGGCCCAGTCAATTTTTGAGCAGCTGATTTCAGATGGACACATTCCATCACTGATAACATACACTACTCTATTAGCTGCCTTGACGATTCTGAAGCGCTTTGAATTTATACACTCAATCATCTCCCTAGTTGAACAAAATGAAATGAAGCCCGATTCTGTGTTCTTCAATGCTGTCATAAATGCATATGCAGAATCAGGAAATATGCCGGAAGCTATGAAAGCATTTATGAGAATGAAAGGTAATGGATATAGACCTAGTACCAGCACTTACAACACTTTGATGAAAGGGTTCGGCATTGCTGGTCAGCCTGAAGAATCAATGAAACTGCTTGAGCAGATGTCCATTAATGGAATGATGAAACCCAATCTCAGGTCATACAATGTATTAATTAGGGCTTGGTGTAGTAAGGGGAATATTGCACAGGCGTGGAATGTGGTTCACAAAATGGTGGCTTCTGGCTTGAAACCTGATACTGTTACGTACAACACTCTAGCAACAGCTTATGTTCAAAATGGCAACACTGGGTTGGCAGAAGAGATGATGTTGGAGATGCAGAGCAATGATATTCAACCCAATGAACGAACTAGCTGCATAATAGCTAGTGGATATTGTCGAGAAGGTAAATTGAGGGATGCCCTAAGATTTGTTTATAAGATGAAAGGACTTAGAGTGCGTCCAAATCTGGTAATTTTCAATTCACTGATCAAAGGATTTTTGGATACTACAGACAGAGAGGGAGTTGATGAGGTGAGGTTTCACTTTTCTACCTTGCTTTGATCCCCCCCTCTTCTCTTTGTGCCCCTCATCTTATAACACTAATTGTGCTTCCTGTAGATGAATTTGACAAAAACCATGTTTTTAATGTAAATTAGCTGGTGCTTGCCACTGTCTTTATGTCATTTAATAATGCTTCGATTATATGTTTCTTGTCTTCTGTGATTTGGTACTCACACTTTTAGTTTGACTTAAATCTTATTGTAAACTATTGTGAGTAGGAACTTAAAATACTCTTGTGCAACATCATTCTGACAGGTATTGAGATTAATGGAAGAATTTGGAGTGAAACCAGATGTGATAACATGTAGCACAATTATGAATGCATGGAGTGCTGCTGGCTTCATGGACAAGTGCCAGGAAATATTTGATCATATGGTTAGATCTGGAATCAAGCCTGATGCTCATGCATATAGTATCCTCGCTAAAGGTTATGCACGTGCAAAAGAACCTGAAAAGGCTGAGGAGCTACTAAACCATATGATAAATATGGGTCTCCGTCCTAATGTTGTGATGTTTACAACTATAATCAATGGATGGTGCAGCATAGGAAGAATGGAATGTGCAAACAAGATCTTTGAGACTATGTGTGAATACGGGGCATCACCAAATCTGAAAACCTTTGAAACTCTAATTTGGGGATATGGAGAGGCAAAGCAACCGTGGAAAGCTGAAGAAATGCTTCAGATGATGGAAGAGTATGGCGTCCATCCTGAACAAAGCACCTTCACACTCATCGCGGAAGCTTGGCAAGCTGCTGGAGTAGCTAAAGAAGTGGGTCAAGTTCTTGTTTCTGCAAGAAATGGAGCAATGACTGATAAAAGAAACAACAGTGAGGAGTTTCCTTTGGCAACTTCAGAAAATTTATATCAGAAACAGCTACCTAGTTCATCGTATTCTGAGATGTCACTGACACCAAACGGGATTATAGGTGATTCTAAAGGGTCTGGCTCTGGAATCACAAAAGGCCGATTGGTACTGCGAGATGCATCGGAGTCTCCCTGGAATACTGCTGTTAAGTCTATCTATGTTCCTCAAGCTTGTAGGTTAGGAACTAGACCACCCACCATTTGTCAGAAGCAATCTCACGGGAAGCTAGGTTTGTACAGTCACCTTGCTCTCTCATGCACATTGGTGTTCTTGAACTGAGAAAAATTTGGGTGCTCCACATTTTGGGAATGTTGGAGTGTTACTGGGGTGAATACTCTTATGGCACCCATTACTTGTTGTAGATACTTAAGTTTCCTGTTCCGCTCATGTTTGTAGCTTGCGTGCTGAATTGAAACGACTTGCTTAGCCTGGTACAAATTTGGTTGTGCAGAAAACAATTGTTACTGTAAAGGGCATTTTTATAATGTCGTGTAGATTCCTATTACTTCAAAGATCTATTATTTTGGTATCAGTGACATTATTTCCCCCTTTGATTGTACATGATTTCTACATTAAGCGCGGCATACATACCGGAATTTGGTCATTACTTAATAGATAAGTCATAACTCATAAGTATGTACGTATAGTTCAGAGAAAGAGAAGACATAGGTTTAGAAAAAAAATATCATTCTAATCATCTATTCGTTTTACAATTTCAACAGATCTCTACACATGTGGCTATGCAAACACTTCTACACAACTTCCCACATATTTCAACTTGACATTCGTTTTGACAACTTCTGTCTTCTACCAACGCTAGATATATATGTCAACTAAGCAATCAATAGCCAAGACTATACGTGCAGCAGCTATGCTTCGAGTGGCTTTGTTATACACAGAGTTATCTGTTCCTATCAGGCTTCTCAGGCAATCCTCCTTTATCTGAAGGGTCAGATGGAACCTTGCTGAGTAACCATACCAAAAGTACCCCAACCAGAGCACCTGATAGATGTGCAATGTGATTGACACTCTGTAATGAGTTAGTTCCAATGAAGCCATTCGACAAACCAGTTGACGCTTGAGCTGCTTCCATCACCTAATGTTACACGAAATACAAAAGCAAAATTAAACGCGATCATCATATCTTAGTGCCCCAGTAAGGTTGGTTGAAAAGGTTTCATGCAAAGGTCATAGTGTTTTCAAAGAGAGTAAGAGTCCACAACCAAACTAAACATTTCCAGTTAACAGGCTTTCAACGTTCACAATTATAAAGATATTAATTTTCTTGTTTTTCAGGACATGTTGAACAGGTAAAATTAGACATCCTCTTTTTTTTGTAATGGTAAGTGCAAAACTTGTGTTTGTTAGCTGGGTTACACTTACACAGGACACTGAATTCATTTCTCATTTCTAATTTGAAGACAAATTGGAGTTCTCACCTTCTCAATCACGAATTGGCCTAATATAAGTACTTCAAGAATCTTTCTCCAATCCATCGACATCTGCAAACAGCTAGGTATGTCACAAAAACAGTAGGACATGGCTGCTAAATCAAACATTCGCTCACTCAATATTATTACCTTCACAAGGACACTTATCGCAAACAAGCCAAAAACAGCACCAGAGGCTCCAACAGAAACTGCATTTCTTGGGAGAACCAACCAAGAAACAAGGTTTGCACCGGCACCTGTTAGAATATAAGAAAACCATAATGCAAAGCTACCCTCTTCCTCTTCCACAAGCTTCCCTGCGCATATAGTGGAAACATACTCCAAATTTTATGATGTGCACATGAGACGTTCAGATTATCGTCCAAATCCTTCACAATTCAATTGCCTTACCAAAAATGTACAGAAAGAAAAGATTGCTGGAAAGATGGTTCCTGCAGAGAACATGAGTAGTAGCTAAAATAACAGAAAGAGAAGAAGACTGTATTGCTGAGACAGAGCACTAAATAATAGTTCAATTATTAGGGGGATGGGACTGTTCGAGAGAGCATACAATTAATTCCAGAGGCTCTCTCCTAATTTATGCCATAGGTCTTACATGCTACACTCATCATTACTGACTTACAGTGCAAGCTTTGAACACTTACCAATTTGCATGACAAAATGCAGCAGTCACAAATTGGTACCAAGCAGGCTGATTGTGGAACAAGTATAGGGATTTGATGTCTCGAACCTGCCAGATTTATTAGAAAATAAAGAGAGGTGATAGCTGAGCTGGCAAGCGGACAATTTTACAATTGCCATGTTATATTTAAAGAAAAGCAACCTCCCCATGGTCAGCAGATATATTTTTAGATGTCAGTTTACTTATTTAAATAAAATAAAATTCTGCTGAATGAGGGTGTTCAATAGGGAATTATTTTTTCATCATAATAACGGATATCAAAATCTTGCAGTTCTACTGGTTTAAAAAAACTGAACTTATCTTAAGCCATCTAAACTTATTTGGACGTATTGGAGTTGTGAATTGAACTTGTTAAAATTCATTTGAACTTATCTCTAACTTATTGATATTCATATAAACTTATCTTAACTTATTCGAACTTAATTTTCATCTGAAACAAGTTAAAATAAGTTGGAAACATAGTTGCCCTTATTCGGCTGATGATATATATAAACAAATATACAACCTAAACAATCAAGTTGCATGTCTCTCCACCAAAGCATGATTAAGCTCAATGTTAGCAAATGAAGTATAATAATATAACTAGTGTCTTAACTAAAAGAAGTGATAGAACCAGTACCAGGAAAAGGTGATCTGCAGCATATATAGCAAGGTTAAGAAGAATAATCCAGAATACTGCATTCACCCTTTTCTCAGGTCTACGCCTCCCGGCTTGTTTGCCAAGCTCCAGCTGTGAAATTGAGTCTACACGAGATGTTAAGAAAATGCTTTAAAGATACTCCATTGTGATTCCTGTAAATTTTCTAAGGGGAATAGAAGTGATACAATGTAAGGGAAATAACTTAAGAATGCTATGTCAAAAAATCAGATTACTGTGGAGATTGTGTTACTGCTTATGACGTGGAAGTACACATTAATCTCAGTGAAAGCACGCATTGCATGTTCTCTCTTACAGCCTACAAGAGTTTTTTTTTCCCCATGTTTACCAGTTCAGGAGTTGAAGGGAATCATATTCCTACCGGCTACCATAAACAAAAAGAAATCTTTCTCTAAACCTGAGTGAACCTAGGAAACAAGTGAAAATATGATTTGTTTATCAACATGCTTCACCAGCATCTTTTTCACCGCTTCTGTTTCTACAAGACAAGCTTCCGTGAGTCCCTAACCTCTTGTCAACTTGTGCCATTTCTGTTTAGTCAAAGGATACCAGCTTTTGTCTTGTTCTAAACTTATGGAACGCATCTAACAGCTGAACTCAAAGAAAACCAACAAAAATACATAAAAGACTACAACGTAGTCTAAGTAAGTAGAGATATCTTGGTTGAAAAAAGAAGAAGCATAGCACAGCTTTAAGAATTATATGTGCGATGCACCAAGCCTAAACCCCTGTTATTCTCACTTAGACCAAGCGCAAGAAGAAAGGGTAGATTGGGATATTTACTTGCAATTCTGTTAGCTCAGACTATGACGTGGCAAGTTAGTTACAAAAGGGAAGGGAGTGAGCTTGGGTGCTGTAATCAAAGGGGGAAGGACTGAGGGAGTAGAAAGAGAGGATTCGTTCAGAGAATTGGGTAATTTGTTAGCTTTCGAGAGGGATACCAGACTACTCGAATGTCTAGGTTGGTGTGATCTCCTTGAAAATATCTATTATCTCTTTCTTTCTCTCACCAATTTCGTTATCCATCTTCTTTCTTTTCTCCGCATTTCGCAAAGTAAATAGGGCTTATTAAATGGACCCCCTGCTGTTGGAAGCATAGAATCCTCCTATTTATAATTCTTATTCCCAACAAGGAAATGCATAACTCTGTTTCTTAGTTTACACTAGGAATTCCAGAAGATAACAGCAGCCTCTCTCGTGCTCTTCAACCCAACTTCAAAATCAGATTCATCAGCTTCCAAGAAGCCACAAGACATCCCTTCTTTTCTCTCCCTCAAAAGCAACAGCAAACACGGTGCATTCTAGAATCTCGATTACAAAACCCAACATCTTTTTAGCACCATACAAGAGACACCCAATGTACTTTCTAAGCAAACCTCACTAAGCATAAATTTCCTCAGCATTTAACAACCAAATAAGCCTTTCAAAGTCTCACACATTGGTCAATTGACATTCATAAAGTCAGCTTTTTGGTTCTCATAGACAAGTCTTTGTGATTATCCCAGTGGACTATTGGTGCAGTTCAACTTAAAATCTCAAAAACTTCAATAAATTAAGTAAACAGCCTCAGTTTTTTCAACCTATATCATAATCAAAATAAGATATTCATAGCTTAATGCTAGCGTACACAGATACCTTCTTAGAATACTTAGAAAAAGATGACATGACAATATTGCACAGGCAGTTGATTAAATAGTACAAACTGCAAAGCATATAATAAAAGCTTCTATATTAACCCCATAATTCAAAATTTAATAACATTCCAAGATAACCCATAAAATTCATGCCAACAACATATTCTCAAATAAATACTCACTCACACAAATTCATCAAGACAATAATCAAATATTCCCTTCACTTAAATCAATTTAAACATAAAAAAAAAGTTTGATTAAATTCCAATTGTAAATAAAAGTCTAGAACTTTCAAGGTTTCATCCCCATTAAAACTTCACCACCAATATAAAAACAAGAAAAACCCACAAATTCTAAAATAGGAGAAAGAAAAGAGAGAGTACCCAAATCATTTAATTTGCAAAATTGGCGAAACCCAGAAGTGGGTTGGTGAGGATAAGAAAAAGGGGATGGACGAGAGGTGGAAAGATGAGTGAAAGTGGGAACATTGAAGGGGCGATAAATGGCGCGAAAGATATGGAGTTTTGAGTTGAATTGAGGTGTATTGATAGGCATGAATATCCCATTTGTAGAAGAGGATGATCTTATTCTTAGTGTAAGGAGTTGCTGGACTTGTGCCATTCTTTCCCTCTCTCAAGTCTCAATGCTAGGCATCTATCCCGGTTAAGTTTCGCGCTTGGTTAAGTACCACTAAACTACTTATATACTACTGATTTTTCTATATGGGAACACAAAAATGAAACACTTATTATACTTTCGGGTTGATGTTTGGAAATTATGTTATTTGGTTTTGAGTACAAAAAACAAGAATTGAGAAGAGAGAATGAAAATGGACATAAAAATGTCCTTGATTAGTAATTACTATGGATAGGTTGGGTAATTAAATGGGTTGGATGGATAAGTCAAGAGAGGGTAAGAAGGTAAATTTGGCCCAAAATGTTTACTGCAATTAAAATTCAAAAGAAGTACTTGCTCGTTTAAAGATTTTCATTTTCAACCCCTCAAATTTATGTGCACCTTGATGATCTTCAATGCCACTAACTATCATAAATATGATTTCTTATCATTGAACTTATTGATCTTATTGCATTCTAAGTTTGAGGCGACATTAGAATGAGAGCTGGTTTAGAAGGGATTGTTATCAGGTCATAATTGAGATTGCAGGTGGTGAAATAGTTGAATGAGTTTTGCCTTTGAGTGTGTGGAAAGGTGAGTAATAGTTGGGGAGAAAATGATAGAATTAAAGAGAAGAAGTCTTAGTTTTTTTTCCCTAAAAAAAGTTTTTTTTAACAAATTAAATGAGTTCTGATTTTGGTTAAGGGTAGACTCCATAATCTTTATTGAGGAAGTTGAAAAAGGACATTTCAAGTGGATGAGTTAAATATAATTTTCAAATATAACTAAGTGTGTGTGCGCGTTTTTCAAAATTGGAATTCTTTTGTTTATATATAAAAAGTTCAAATTTTGTAGATTAGACATTTGATCATTTCAACTTATATTTACAGACATCATCTAACTTAATCGGTAAGATAATATAGAGGTAGTAGACTTAAAATCGAATTCCGTTTATATCATTACACCCAGTCACTTTTAGCACTAGAAGGCAAAGCGTAGATGGTGCATACAATTGTAGGATGAGCATTGTGCGCACAGGTCAAAACTACCACACAAATTAATACTATCTATTTTTCTGGTGAAATTGGAGTTAACATAGCAATAAACCATTCAAAAGGTATAACAAATTGAATACTATTAGATACAATAAAATGACATTAAGTCAAATCAAAAGAACGTCTTCAAGTTTTAATAATTAGAATATTAGACCCATTAATAAGGTTTAATAATTTAGACCCAAGTACAAATGTGTACGCATAGATTTCGTTCTTTTCAACTTATTTTTGCTTATTTGAACTTACTAGACCTTATTTAAGCTAGTATGAACTTATTAGACCTTATTTATAAACCTTTTTTTTGCCGAAATGAACTTATCCGAACTTATTAGAGCTCAATACCTCATTTGTCCTTACTAAAGCATATTTGAACTTACTTTTTCTTATATAGACCTAAAATAAGATGAAAAGAACACATCCTATCGCCTTGTTCTGCTCAATTTATTTCTAGTTCAGATAAGGGCTATAAATTTCAGATAAGCTCAGTTAAGCAAAAATAAGATTTGACATACTTATTAAATAAGGTATGATAAGTTCAAATATATTCAGATAAGTAAACACAAATAAGTTAATAAGTTAAAAAGTTCAGATAAACAAAAATAAGTTCATTTTTATTCAGAAAACACACTTAAAAATGCAAATTTAGAATATCGCCTAAATAAACCGGGAAAATTACTCGAACGGGGCAGCCCTCCCCTCATGTTCTAACCCTAACTCTACATTCATTCATTCATTCCAGGTTTTTATCTAAATAGTGACCAAATTTTGACACCAACAATATCTGCAAGAATCCTTATTTCATCACATGTTAATTTTCTCTGTTTGGTAGTAAATTTCACAGTGTGAAGTTGAAGCAATGGAGCAGAGATTAGCAAATAGTTGGAACATGACTTTGAATGAGAAGAATTTTATTGAGACTGCATTACTTTCTGATCTCAGAATTGATGGGCGTCGCCCTTTTGATTACCGTCGTTTAACTATCAAGTTTGGCCGGTAAATTTTTGTGTTTTTTAGATGTGGGTCTAATTTCTTGAAGTGGGTTGCAAACTTAGTTTTTTTTAGTTTCTTATTTTTGAAGTTTAATGCTTGTTTCTGTCAATGTTTTGTAGTTATAATGTGTCTATTAGAAAGTAGCGTAAACAAAAAGTAACCCCTTTAATATAGATAGTGAGACGGTCTCATTGTAAGGCCGTCTCATTTGATAATTTGCCTAGAGGAATGAGGGTGTGCTTGAAAATGCTAAAATTCTGCAGCATTTTTTAAATTTGTTCAGAATTACTAGATGTTGTATGCTTGATTAGGGCTGAGTTTGTTGCTAATCAACCTTGTAAATTTGTGAGAAATTCTGAGTGTTGTTTTTGGAATTGTGGTGAATGAACTTTCAGTGAAGACGGTTCTTCTGAAGTGCAAGTTGGCCAAACTCATGTCATGGGTTTTGTGACTGCTCAACTAGTTCAACCTTATAAAGACAGACCAAATGAAGGATCACTTGCTATTTTTACTGAGTTTTCTCCTATGGCTGATCCTTCATTTGAGACGGGTCGTCCTGGAGAATCAGCTGTAGAATTGGGACGTATAATAGACCGTGGTTTGAGGTATCTCTCCATTGCTTTTTGTTTGGATCATATAATTCATTGTTCTGTCTGTAATTTGTTACATTTAACCTGTTGTCACTATTATCTTGGAAAGGATTTGATGAGCAAATACTGCATGGATGTAGCAGTATGAAATAGTAGTGATTATCTAATGATATTCATCTAGTTTTTGCTTAGAGCATGATAGATTTCTGCCGAGGTTTGTCACCTATTACTGATTTTTCAAGGATTGAGCACGTGAAGTGGTTTAGGGGCCGAGCTAAGCTAATTTTTCATCAATTGTGGTCTAAGTTTAAATTTAGATGTTTGAGCTTCCTGGTAATACATAAGATTTGACTATCAATGAGAAAGGTTTTGTACCATTTATAGCTGGGGTTTTTTTGAATGTTTGTGTTTGCTGCAATAAGGGGAAGGCTATAACTGAAATTCTGAGAAAAAAGGGTCCACTTGGGTTGGTCGTCCAAGAAAGTGAAAGTTGTGGATGAAGCATAGTTTATCCACATGTGAAGTTCAGGCGCTGGTATTTTGGGTGGCATCACAAATCTAACTAATATAGAAGAATACAAATTGATATTGGTGGATCTTGCTGATGAAAGCTTAGTTTTATATCTTCTAGTTTGACTCTATTCTTTTTCCTGTTTGTTTTGGCATCTACAGGGACTGCTTTGACATCTTAATTGCTTTTGCAGGGAGAGCAGGGCAATTGATACAGAATCACTTTGTGTCCTCGCGGGAAAATTAGTTTGGTCCATTCGTATTGATCTTCACATACTAGATAATGGAGGGTATGTTGCAAGACAACTGTCTAAGTCCTTATGTGTCTGGGAACTTACCTATAGCACCTCATATTTCTTTTTGGCTCAGGAATCTTGTTGATGCCGCAAATGTTGCTGCTTTGGCAGCCCTTTTGACCTTTAAGAGGCCAGAGTGTAGTCTTGGGGGAGAAGATGGGCAAGAATTAACAGTACATCCACCTGAGGTAGGTTAATATATCTCTTATGTTACTGGTGCGAAATCCTTAGCTGCCTGATTATGCGTCCATTTTACCTGAAGTCTGTGGCTAAAATACCTATTGCGTTCAACCCAAGGGACAAAATGTAGAATAAACCAAGTGTTTAAGAATTAATATGTAGACTCAATCAATCCAAGGGGAAAATTGTAGTGCTGCCAAAGCTTAGATTTATTGATATTTCTTCTCCTTTCCCGACCCTATTTATGCTACATAATCTATTTTTCTAATATACTGATTGTACGGGGGCATAGTAGTTTTTTTAAATTGTTTACTGCCGAGGTACAACTTGGAATAGAATAAGATATATCTTTTCAACTCAGTAGAATTTAGAGTAGATGCTGTACTTCGACCTAGCGCTTCTTGCAAGGATCTAGCTATTCTACATGGAACGTCAACAGTAGCTTTGTTACTGAAGTGTACAATTAAAATTATTCTTAGAAGTTTGGGTGGAATGACTAAAGAGGATCCTAATTCCTTATTCTTATCGGAAAGTAATTACAGATCAAGAGGCTTGATAAGTTGGAATTTACAAAAAAAATTGATGTTATATCTTTATATATTCAAATTAGGTCTACAGGATCAGAGAAGAAATGTCTAATTGGTATTTTGAGTTGCTGCTCATTCTTTTTCTTTGTTATTACAATGTTTCCTTTCACCAATGTGGCCCTTCCCATGGACCTATGCTCTTGTTTTGTTCCAAACTAGTAACAAGGAAAAGAGTTGGTAATCTATCTTATTGCTTTGGTACAATTATACAAATGGCTGGTTTAGGGAATTAGATTGCGAGTATTCTAGGGCTTACATTCAACACCACAAGGGGCAAATATGACAAGCAAACGGTAACCAGGAAAGAAATTTTATTTAGTGGAGAACGCCAAAATACATATCTTAAAACAACGCTTTCTTCTATGAACGATAAAAAAGGTTTTAGAAAAATAAGTTAAGATACATTAAGATATTACAAGGGACAAATAAGTTCATTCCTTGTGGTTGAAATATTCTGGCTAAGCAAAAAGGACTTGGTATAATTTGGAATCGGTATGTTTTTCTGTAAGTTATGTGCTCACGGATTTTGTTGCTATATCAAGTAAGCATATGCTCTAAGCGTACGGTATTATGCTTATAGACATCAACAAATATCAAGCAATGTGCTATTTAGCATAGCTAGACATCACTAATTGACAGAAATTTAAGGAAGAAGAAGATGATTTGATTAGTAACAGAAATTATAGCAATTGTAAATGACAGTTAAGCTTTCGAGAGCTTGATTCTCTCTCAATGAACTCATAAAAGCTCAACAAAACACTCAACATTCGACATGATTTCCCCTCCCTAATATGCCCTGTATTAGTGCTTTTCCTTAACAAACTACCTATCGTATTCTTCAAGCTACTAGCATATTAACAATAATTCTACTATCCAAAGTGCCCCTGTCCATGATATTGATTTATAGCACAATAATTACTGTTTTAGTTCATTCGGTTTGAGAGGCCATTCCCACATATCTCATGCTTTAGTATTCTTATTCATCTTCTGGCAGGTGCGTGAGCCACTTCCATTGATAGTGCATCATCTTCCTATAGCTGTGACATTTGCATTCTTTACTGCTGATAACATTGTGGTAAGAAATTAAAATAGAATGCATATCTTTGGTCAACTATCTAGATGGATACTTATGTTAATTGACACAGGTGATAGATCCAACTCATGCCGAAGAGACCATAATGAAAGGCAGAATGACTGTTACGATAAACACAAATGGAGACATCTGTGCCATTCAAAAGGGTGGAGGAGTTGGTGTCATGCATAGTGTTGTTATGCAGTGCTTACGCGTTGCCTCTGTCAAAGCTGCTGATATAACTACCAAGATTAAAGAAGCTGTAAGATTCAATTATGCTCTATGTGCACTTCTTTTTTATTTTTTTTCGGGGGGTGGGGGGGGTGGTGGAGGGGGAGGAGTTATTAGAATTCGGATACCTCTGATTTTTTTTCCTCCAATTGCTATCCTCTACTTAGGCCACCTTAGCTAGTAAATACTTCATATAAATCCTGAAACCTCTCCCTATTTGTTTCATTCATGCATTCTTAACCTTTGATTTAGGCATTAATACTGCTCGTTGTGGAGTTTCTAACCAATAAAATATTACCTTAGGTTGAATCATACAATACAGAAAGAGCGTACCGCAAGGTCAAACGCCATCCATCTGCTGCAGGGCATCAAACTGAGAGGTTAGCATCAATACTACATGCTATACGTATAAAGCTGATTTCACTTATAAATCATCAATATCATGCGGGGAAAAGATGATAAAGCTACTAATCTCTGTTGCTTTTGTATAATTATATGTGTAATTGCTTGTATAGTCCTCTTTTTCTCTATACCAATGAGCATGGAGCGACTTTTCCTTAGTAGAAAGATTGTAAAATTAAGAGCCTATTTTGGGTATCTTCCACCAGTTGTAAGTTCAGTGTTCCTTGCCTTTTGTGTATAAATCTTTATCTGGCGAGTCATTTACTCTACTTAAAAGTTAAAACTGAGTTAGTGAAAACTACTAGGCAAGTAGCCGAACTATTCTGTGGAAGGTTTCCGTCTGCCTCTAGTACAGCCCCAAATATTATGTAGGGCTTTCTGGATGTGATATAGTATGTGATAACAAGTTACTTTTTGCAGGTAAACTGATGCCAACAAATAGGAGTAACACAGAGAACTTGGTAAGACATCAATTTGAGGATGATTTCGAAGAAGTGCAACAGAATTATGAATTTTACTGGTGTCATTGTTCTAGTGTGGGACCTAATATTAAGAGTAAGCTCTAGATAGATATATTGGCTCTCCATGGCACTGATAGGTTTCTCTTCAGTTTTTAGGATGAGTAGCGAAAAAATTTCAGTTCATATCCCAAATTTTTGTTTAAACGTGTACTTTTGAGTGTATAAGAAAAAGTCCTATGTTGATTAATCTTAGAGGTTGGAATATTTTGTACAAAGTGGCATATTGCAAAAGAATTAATGTCCAGTTCTAGCAAGGGTGGCATGGGAGGAGATATTTGTAATCAATTAATGATGATTGTAATCTTGTTGATTAATCATTTCTCGCATGAGTGACTTGGCAATGGTGTGGCTGTACTAAACCTTGCCGACTTTAATGATAATAGTCAAACATCACAGGAGTTTTTCACGACAAAGGGTATGGCTTTGAACATTTTGTCTAGAAACAAGCATGTGACGTTTTCTTTTTTTTTGGCTTTCATAAAAAAATCAAGGTAGGAATTTAATTTGGGATATTATCTCAGATAACCCTGACTTATAGGCCTTTTTCCAATATAACCCCGACTTTGGCAGGCCTGTCTCCGATAACCCTGAATTTGATTTTTGTCATTAAACCTAACAGAAAGTCAGACGGCGTTAACATGGTTTCAAAACAAAAACAATTAGGGCTTTTTTTTAAAAAAACTCATCTATTTCTCTCTCATGTTCTTCAATTTCAAGCACTCATCAATGGTTTGTCTCTCCTCTTCATTTCCTCTCCTCTCTCCTGCCGCACCACCACACTATGCACCCTTCTTTATCATGCGTTTCTTGCTTTTCTCAACGGCCGGAGCTTTTTTATTATCGTCTTAATTTTCTCTCTCCTCCATAACTCTACACCTTTGATCTTCATTTTCCTTCTTCTTTGAAGCTCTCAACAATGGCGGAAGGTCCAGATTCTTACACACCTCCATCGTTAGTGATGATTTCTTCATCATCTCGACCTGTTCCGGCGAGAGAAGATTGTTGGAGCGAAGACACGACATTTTACGTTGATCGAAGCTTGGGGACAGAGGTACATCGAGCTTAATCGAGGAAATCTAAGGCATAAACAATGGCAGGAGGTTGCAAATTTTGCTTTTGTCGTCATAACTCCCTTCTTAATTTTTTAAATTTTCTTGGGTTTTTGAGTTTTGTGAGAGGATTAACAATGGTTGATTTTGGGGTTTTTGTTTTTTATTTATTTAATGTGAAGAGTTTTAAGGAGGCATATCCTCCAAAATTACATCAGACATCTCTTTTGATGGAGATATAATTAAATTGCTATCTAAGTTAGACAAGATAGACTTCTACACATTCTAGCTAATAATTCCGCAACTTTGTTGGTAGTTCTTGGAGCAAACTCGATCTTTATCTCCCTAACCATAGAAATAAGAGCCCTGCAATTTTCCACAACAGAGAAATTAGCATCCTTACAAGAGTTATCACCAAGATCCTTCTGATTGTCTCTTGGTTATCAGCAGTATTGAACTATTGATGATGATTTTCTGCCATCCCCTAGCGTGGACAATCTTAGTTGGGCTACTTTGCCATTGATGAAGGTTTGAGAAGAGATGAAGAACAAGAGAGAGAAAGAGATGAGTTTGGTTTTTTTTTTTTAAAATAAAGGCAGTAAGTTGGGTTGTTTGAACATAGTTAACGCCGTTAACAATTCCGTCATGTTTAATGATAAAATACAAGTTTAGGGTTATCTGAGAAAAAAAATAAATGTCAGGGTTATTTGGGAAAAAGGCCTATAAGTCAGGGTTATCTGAGATAATTCTCATGTAAGATTTTTAAAATGGGAACAGTGGCTACTTTGGTTGCTGCAGCTGCAGCTGCACCATTTAGAAAGTGTGATGCTATTTACCGTTTGTATTTTACTAAAGTCGTATGTATATTTTCCTTTAAATACCAAACTTATCCCTCATCGACTCTTTACTCTCTCTCTCCAAGATACCTTCTCACTCCCACCACCCCACTCAATGGCCAGCCACCAACTCTATCGCCACCAAGGGTGTACATGAGATGAGACAATTCGCGAGCTACTTGGGACCCACTCGGTTATTATTTGACTCGAGTGAGCTCGGATGGAACTGGAGCTCGACTCGAGATGTTGGCGAATTGAGTTGAGCAATTCGATACTCGACTCGAAAACTCGTGAGAAGCTCGAATACCCAATTATCTATAGCAAACTACCTAAATTCAACATACTTTCTACCTTAGGGTTGCTTTCAACACGAGACATTTGCAAGTACCCGAGATCTACCCGGTCAAAACTCGACTCGGTTAGAGCCCGACTGGGTAAAACCTCGGTCATAACTCGATCAAAACTCGACTTGAGTAAGCTCGACTCGAAATGTTAACGAGTCGAGTCGAGCTAGTTCAAACTCGACTCGCATCATTTACCCCCTAATCGCCACCGTCCCACCACCGCCACTGAGCGGTGGAATCCAACCACCACCTCTGTCACCGTCCCTTTAGGAAAAGCTGTAGGAGTGGCATTGATATTATCTTTTATTGAGCTCATCAACAGAAGATGAGAGTGGGAAATGGGATAGTGGGAAATGGGAATACACTCTGGCAGCTAATGAGTTATTGTCATATCTACTCATATCATGGACCAACTCTTTCCCAAATTTACAGGTCATACTGGGATTAGGAAATCTTGACTGGACTCAACTATGACTAATATATAATATCTATTTTTGAATTCCTGCTTGTGTCAATAAGTAAATGTTTCGAAAATCTTTGATATTATTTTAACTCATTCAAGATAACGGTCAAACTATTTGGCACTTGGCCAACCTAGTAATTTTAATCAATAAATAAAAATCGTTTGTATCAATTCATATTTAGATATACTTGACTCTAAAGCATATTGAAATTTAGAAATGAGAAACACTTACCTTTACATTGTGCTATATTTAAATGTGTAAATGTGTGTTAGTTTCGGATTGATAATCCCAACACTAACCCGTTTTTTTTTATTAGGAAAGATAATTGGTCCGAATACCAACCCCTGCTAGACTACTAGCCTGCAGGGTACACCAGCTCAGAGGCTGGTTACAAGGCTAAACAGCCCAGAAGTAATGCCCCAACATTTTGTTGGGATGAGGGTTCGAACCCAGGGCAATGCCCTGGAATCCGGAGTGGTACTTCACTGAGCTACCACCTCTCCCTCCTAACCCGATCTATTTATTAAGTAGCTAAACTCATGTTGACACATTTAAAGTAACAAGTCAAAAAATCTCAATACTAATGTGCTTATATCATGAGTTTGTGGTCTGTTTGTTTGCGGCTCAACTTATACTATATGTTATGACAGATGTGAGAAAGAACAAATATTGAATGCAAAACAAAGAATAATCACACACAGATTTAACGTGGTTCACCAACGGAGTGTTGGCTACGTCCACGGGCAGAGAGAGAATAATATTATTGATGAGAAGAATAACCAGAATTACAGAAGTGATTAATGACTTAATCGTCTAATAAATAAACTAGGTCTAAAACCTATTTATAAGCAAACTCGGAAAAACACGTTTCCGCGTCAAACTGCGCACCGCCCGATCGGGTCGGGCGGTAACTCGCCAACCCAAAACTGTCTCGTGCCCGATCGGGCGACCATCGCCCGAGTCGTAGTTCGCTACGACGCTCGATCGGGCGAACACGCCCGATGACATCGGGCGGCCTGCTCCACGAGCTCCTGCTGAGACGCTGACCCCGCCCGATCCGGTCGGGAGAGCCGACGAGAACACCATTTGACCAGATTCAAGGCACAAATTCCTACAAATCTCCACCTTGACTTGAATCCTCTCACAACAAACCGAGATAACCGGATAACGGGACGCATTGAACACAATGCCCAGATTCTCCATGCAACAAGATTTGCCCCGAAAGACAACCAGACCAGATTTGTCCCTTAAGGACACCAGATTAGCCCCTAAGGGCCTCAGACTTGCCCCAAAGGGAATTTAACAATCACGAACATTGAGCAAGTTCAAACAATGTTGAAACTTACTCTGTGGAACAGGTTTAGTGAACATCAGTAGGATTATCAGCAGTACCTACCTTCTTCACCTTAACCCTCTTCTCACTCTTCAGAAAATGATATCTCACATCAACGTGCTTAGTCCTCTCATGATGGACTTGATCCTTGGATAAGCATATTGCACTCAAACTGTCACAATACACAATGGCCTGATCGTGATGCAAACCAAGATCACTGACTAGCCCCTTTAACCATATTCCCTCTTTAGCAGCTGTTGTCAATGCCATGTACTCTGCTTTAGTAGTAGACAAAGTGACTGTAGCCTGCAAAGTTGCCTTCCAACTAACAACAGAGCCACCAAGAGTAAATACATAACCAGTCATAGACCTTCTACTGTCTACATCTCCAGCATAATCAGAATCAGAATAACCAGTAACTAAACACTGAGTATCATCTCATAAATGATACCAACATCAGACGTACCTCGAAGGTAACGAAAAATCCTCTTGACTGCCTGCCAATGCTCCTTACTAGGATCACCCATGAACCTACTAACAACATTGACTGCATGTGCAAGATCCGGCCTAGTGCAGACCATAGCATACATCAGACTCCCTACTGCACTAGCATAGGGAACCCGACTCATGTACTCCTTCTCCTCAGCAGACTTGGGTGGAAAAGCAACAGACAAATGATTATTGGAGGCACTTGGAGTATCTATAGGCTTAGCTATTGACATGCCAAACCTTGACAAAATCTTCTGAATGTAGCCTTTCTGTGACAAGAAAAGCTTCCTCTAATTTCTTTCCCTATAAATCTCCATCCCCAAATGTTTTTTCGCAGCACCCAAATCCTTCATCTCAAACTCATCACTGAGAAGACCCTTCAACCTCTGAATATCAGACTTGGACTTTGCAGCTATGAGCATATCATCTACATACAGGACCAAATAAATCCATGATTCATCACCCAGCTTGTTGTGATACACACAACAATCATACGAACTCCTGTTATAGCCCGGCTCAATCATATATTTGTCAAACCTTTTATACCACTTGCCTAGGAGATCGCTTTAGCCCATACAAGGACTTCTTCGGTCCGCAAACATAGTCTTCTTTATCGGGGAACTTGGAACCCATATGGCCGAGTCATATAAATCTCTTCTTCCAACTCTCCATGTAGGAAAGTTGTTTTCACATCTAGTTGCTCAAGTTCAAGATCCTGATGTGCAACTATTGCTAGTAGCACCCTGATGGAAGTGTGTCTGACCACTGGTGAGAAAATCTCATTATAATCAACCCCTTCCCTTTGAGTGAACCCTCTTGCAACAACCCGAGCTTTATACTTGACCCCCTCAGAAGGTGAGGTTCCTTCCTTCTTCTTGAAAACCCGTTTGCAGGTGACAATTTTTCTCTCCTTGGGACGTTTGACTAGCTCCCAAGTCTGATTCTTATCCAGAGACTTCATTTCATCTCCCATAGCGGCGAGCCATTGAGCGAGACTCACTACCTGAGACAGCTTCCTTGTAGGTGGATGGCTCATGAGTATCTACCTCCACCTCCTCAGCAACCTGCAGTGCATAAGCAACCATATCCTCAAAACCATACCTCCTAGGAGGTACCACACCAACTATTCTAGCTCTATCAAGTGCTATGCTAGTTCGATGTGCTTCAAATGAGGCATATTGATGACTAGAAGATTCAGATTCAGTAGTACCATGTTGATCTTCTCCACCTTGGTGCTGTGCTTCACTCTCATCATGAGTGACTTGCAGCTCCACCTGTTTATCAACATTACTATCAACAAACACCACCATGGACTTCACAGTGGGGTTAAGCATAGAATTTTCATCAAATATTACACTTCTACTAAGTATAACTCGACTCTCAGAAGGTGACCAGATTCTATAGCCCTTAACTCCACTTCCATAACCCACAAATACACCCTTCTTAGATCTAGGTTCTAATTTACCCTCACTTACATGATAATAAACAGTAGAACCAAAAACTCTCAACAAAGAATAATCTGCAGGCTTACCAGACCACACCTCATAAGGTGTTTTACAATCAATACCCAAGTATGAGGTCCACGGTTGATCGGATGGCAAGTCGTACTTACGCCTTACGCCCAAAATCTTCTAGGTAACCCAAAGATTAGAGAGCATGCACCTCGCTCTCTCCAACAAGTGTCCGATTCATGCGTTCGCTACCCCGTTATGTTGTGGAGTATTCCTGACAGTATGATGGCGAGCAATGCCTTCATTCTTGCAGAACTCATTAAACTCAGACAAACAGAATTCCAGACCATTATCAGTACGCAGCCTTTTGATCTTCTTTTCAGCTTCATTTTCCACCAAAAACTTCCCTTTGCTTGAAGTTCATGAAAGCCTTACTTTTATGCTTCATCATAATTACCCAAGTCATCCTTGAATAATCATCGATCATCGACACAAAGTACCTGTGACCTCCAATAGACTCAACTCGGGAAGGACCCCAACAATCGAGTGAATATAATCAAGTGTGCCCTTTGTAGTATGCACGGCCTTTGGAAACTTCTTTGTGATGAAGCTTCCCAAATACACAATGCTCACGAACTCTAGATCCCGCACCTTGTGCCCACACATAAGATCCCTTTTTGACGAATTTGCATCCCCCTTTCACCCATATGTCCAAGCCTCCTATGCCACAACTTGGTCATATCCCCCTTGGGAACCTCAGATGATGCAACGGCGACGAGAACTCCGTCACGGTAGAACCTTGAAGAAAATACAAGGTACCATTTTTAATACCTTTTAGAACTACCTTCGAACCCTTGCGGACACTCATAACTCCACCTTCACCTTGAAAACCGAAACCTCTACTTGTCAAGAAGACTCAAAGATATCAGATTCATTGTCATCAGTGGAACATGCCTAACTTCGTTCAAGGTACAGAATGTACCATCATGAGTCCTCAATCTGATGGAGCCTATTCCAACTACTTTGCAGGTTGCACTGTTGGCCATAGAAACACCGCCCCCATCTATCTGCTCATAAGTTGAAAACCACTCCCTGCGGGGACTAATATGATACGATGCCCCGGAATCAAGAACCCACACATCCCTATAATGTGACTCGGTTATTAGCAGGCTAGGGCCGGATCTTCCTCGGAATTACCATCGGTTTACGCAGAAGCGTGAGAACCTTCATTCTTGTCCGTTGCTTCTTTTTCTTAGGACATTCATTTTTCCAATGCCCCTTTTCCTTACAGTAATTACAGACATCATTAGGTTTAGGACCCTTAGAATTCGAATTTTTATGGTTCGATTTCTTTTTACCAGATTTTCCCTGTCCCTTACCCCCAGTGACAATTAATCCAGATGTCTGATTTTCAGTACCAGAACCAGATGCCTGATGACGGACTTCTCTAGTATGAAGAGCAGATCTTACTTCTTCTAATGACAGACTATCTTTCCCAACAATAAAAGAATCCACAAAATTCTCATACGATAAAGGCAAAGATACTAACAGAATTAGATTAGCATCCTCATCATCTACTTTAACATCAATATTACGAAGATCTAGCAAGATAGTATTCAATTTATCAGATTCATTGTCATCAGTGGAACATGCCTAACTTCGTTCAAGGTACAGAATGTACCATCATGAGTCCTCAATCTGATGGAGCCTATTCCAACTACTTTGCAGGCAGCACAAAATTCTCCGTTTCATATTAATTGTTACACTTTGCTTTTCATTAGAACCAAGGCAAAAGGTGAAAAGTAGGAGAGAGGGGCTAAAAATTCTGAAAAGTGGCCGGACACAAGTACAAAAGAACAATAAAAAAAAGGGAGGAGAGAGAAGTAATCAGCACATGGGATACTTTTGGGGATAAAGTAATCAACTCAATTACCATTAATCTGCCGCGTTACATTTACAAGTTTGGAGGGAAATTTCAATATCCCTCCAATATCTAAACATTTAGTCCTTATTTACAATACTTGATTTTGGAGGGAAAAAATTTCAAACTCTTTTACATTTCAACTTCCCCAATTAAAGGGACCATTTAACGCACAACCATTACTCCACCCAACAACTTTTCTTCTCTCTTCCTTCCTTCTCCATTTATTGCCTCTGTTTTTTCACTCAACGAAAATTTGTTATAAAGGGGGGTGGGGTGGGTTTTTTTTTGCGGCCTCAGGTGCATTAAATGGTAGATATCACAAATGAAGATGTCATTGTGCTTGATGAGCATCATCCTCGGCCTTGGTTGAGCGATGAACAAAGGCAACAAATGGCTGAGCTTTTACTAGCACAAGCAAAAGGGACTGAGCTACCATATGGGGCAATCAGTAGAGCTACTGAAAAATTCCATGTGTCCCGCAAAACTGCAAGTGTAATCTGGAACACAATCAAGAACCAAATTGGTGAAGAAGAGCAAATCAATGTGAAGAAGAAGATGGTAGGCATAGTGGGCAGGAAACGGTTTACACTTACAGAACAAATGTTAACTTCAATTCCACTTAGGGACAGAACAAATTTAAGAGATCTTGCAAACAAACTGGGTGTGAGTGCCAGCACTGTGTGGAGACTTGTAAAAAAAGGCAGCATACGACCACACAGTAATCCAATGCGTCCAAACATCAATTTAGACAAACCATAAACTATCAAACACAATTACACACAAACAACACAACAACAACTAAAATAGGCATGATTGTAGTACATTTCACCCATAAACAGCAAAATAGGCATGATGTAAACAACAATTTAGACAAACCATAAACTATCAAACACAATTACACAAAAACAGCACAACAACAACTAAAATAGGCATGATTGTAGTACATTTCACCCATAAACACTTGAATATGCATGAATTAACCATGAATTAAGACAACTCAAGAACTATGAACAATAATTAAACAAAAACAGCAAAACAACATAAATTAGGCATGATTTAACAACAAGAAGAAATCAAACAACCTAAAACAACATGCGAATAATCCTTCTAAGGATCAACAACAGACAATTCCCACAGGTAAGCAAATCTAACAATAACTACTTAAATTTTGCCGAAAAAAGAAAAGGGAAAGGAAACTTATCTCATATGGTGACGTTTTACACATGGAATATATATTTTCAGTAGATCGAAAATGAAATCTTTGGACACAGTAGAGGGGCAGCAAACCTCTGTTTCCTCCACAACAACTTTTTCGTCACTTTTTTTTCTCTTTGTTTTACATACAACTTCAGATCCATCCGTGACAGTTGAAGAAAATCCACACAACCCATAACTTTCTGCATCAGGAGTATCTGGAGCATAATATGTACCCATATCATATGGATCTTCTGTATCTTGAGCAAAATCCCAAGAAAATGGCGATTCAGTAACAAGAACAGAGATGGAAAGAAGGGAAGAAGATTCGCCCTTAATTCCACTACTCCGACGCTTAGATCTTGAAGAACTCGCCATGAAAAACAACTGCGTTCAAGAATTATCCAACAACCCTAAAAAGAAACCCAGAAAGTTGAAAAAATTGGAGGAGAGAGAGAGATCCGAAAACAACTGGTAAAAAACGCGAAATTGCAAGCGAATTACTGTTGTTTAGCATAAATTACAAAAAAGAGATGATTTTAGCGCAGAATTTTAAGGGTTAGTGTAGATCTAGAGGAGAGATAGAGAGATAAACAGAAAATTACCAAGAACTTGGAGGAGAGAGAGACTCGAAAAACAAGAACTCGTAAAGAACTTGAATTTTTGTGCGAAATTGTGTTGCGTATTAGAAATTACGAAAATGAAAGATGATTTTTAACCCAGATTTTTTAGGGTTTGAAGAGATCTAGAGGAGAGAGAGAGAGACACAGAGAGAGAGAGAAACCCAGAATGTTCAAGAACTTGGAGGAGAGAGAGATCTAAAAAAGAAGTTGGAAAGATGGAGGGAAGATTAGGGGGATTAGGGGGTTTAATTAGGGCGTCAGTTTATTAAATGGGGTAGGTGGGGGGGTTAGGCTGGGATTAAATGTTATTTTTGGGGGACCACAAGGGGGACCAATAGTGGGGAACAATCATTGAAAACTTACCTTATATAGAAAAAGTAAGAGTGTAACTATTAAAAAGAAACGGACTAAAAAGGAAACCGTAACAATTAATATGAAACGGAGGTAGTAATATCTATTTTTGAATTCCTGCTTGTGTCAATAAGTAAATGTTTCGAAAATCTTTGATATTATTTTAACTCATTCAAGATAACGGTCAAACTATTTGGCACTTGGCCAACCTAGTAATTTTAATCAATAAATAAAAATCGTTTGTATCAATTCATATTTAGATATACTTGACTCTAAAGCATATTGAAATTTAGAAATGAGAAACACTTACCTTTACATTGTGCTATATTTAAATGTGTAAATGTGTGTTAGTTTCGGATTGATAATCCCAACACTAACCCGTTTTTTTTTATTAGGAAAGATAATTGGTCCGAATACCAACCCCTGCTAGACTACTAGCCTGCAGGGTACACCAGCTCAGAGGCTGGTTACAAGGCTAAACATCCCAGAAGTAATGCCCCAACATTTTGTTGGGATGAGGGTTCGAACCCAGGGCAATGCCCTGGAATCCGGAGTGGTACTTCACTGAGCTACCACCTCTCCCTCCTAACCCGATCTATTTATTAAGTAGCTAAACTCATGTTGACACATTTAAAGTAACAAGTCAAAAAATCTCAATACTAATGTGCTTATATCATGAGTTTGTGGTCTGTTTGTTTGCGGCTCAACTTATACTATATGTTATGACAGATGTGAGAAAGAACAAATATTAAATGCAAAACAAAGAATAATCACACACAGATTTAACGTGGTTCACCAACGGAGTGTTGGCTACGTCCACGGGCAGAGAGAGAATAATATTATTGATGAGAAGAATAACCAGAATTACAGAAGTGATTAATGACTTAATCGTCTAATAAATAAACTAGGTCTAAAACCTATTTATAAGCAAACTCGGAAAAACACATTTCCGCGTCAAACTGCGCACCGCCCGATCGGGTCGGGCGGTAACTCGCCAACCAAAAACTGTCTCGTGCCCGATCGGGCGACCATCGCTCGAGTCGTAGTTCGCTACGACGCTCGATCGGGCGAACACACCCGATGACATCGGGCGGCCTGCTTCACGAGCTCCTGCTGAGACGCTGACCCCACCCGATCTGAACACCATTTGACCAGATTCAAGGCACAAATTCCTACAAATCTCCACCTTGACTTGAATCCTCTCACAACAAACCAGATAACCAGATAACAGACGCATTGAACACAATGCCCAGATTCTCCATGCAACAAGATTTGCCCCGAAAGACAACCAGACCAGATTTATCCCTTAAGGACACCAGATTAGCCCCTAAGGGCCTCAGACTTGCCCCAAAGGGCATTTAACAATCACGAACATTGAGCAAGTTCAAACAATGTTGAAACTTACTCTGTGGAACAGGTTTAGTGAACATCAGTAGGATTATCAGCAGTACCTACCTTCTTCTCCTTAACCCTCTTCTCACTCCTCAGAAAATGATATCTCACATCAACGTGCTTAGTCCTCTCATGATGGAATTGATCCTTGGATAAGCATATTGCACTCAAACTGTCACAATACACAATGACCTGATCGTGATGCAAACCAAGATCACTGACTAGCCCCTTTAACCATATTCCCTCTTTAGCAGCTGTTGTCAATGCCATGTACTCTGCTTTAGTAGTAGACAAAGTGACTGTAGCCTGCGAAGTTGCCTTCCAACTAACAACAGAGCCACCAAGAGTAAATACATAACCAGTCATAGACCTTCTACTGTCTACATCTCCAGCATAATTAAAATCAGAATAACCAGTAACTAAACACTGAGTATCATCTCATAAATGATACCAACATCAGACGTACCTCGAAGGTAACGAAAAATCCTCTTGACTGCCTGCCAATGCTCCTTACTAGGATCACCCATGAACCTACTAACAACATTGACTGCATGTGCAAGATCCGGCCTAGTGCAGACCATAGCATACATCAGACTCCCTACTGCACTAGCATAGGGAACCCAACTCATGTACTCCTTCTCCTCAGCAGACTTGGGTGGAAAAGCAACAGACAAATGATTATTGGAGGCACTTGGAGTATCTATAGGCTTAGCTATTGACATGCCAAACCTTGACAAAATCTTCTGAATGTAGCCTTTCTGTGACAAGAAAAGCTTCCTCTGATTTCTTTCCCTATAAATCTCCATCCCCAATTTTTTTTTCGCAGCACCCAAATCCTTCATCTCAAACTCAGCACTGAGAAGACCCTTCAACCTCTGAATATCAGACTTGGACTTTGCAGCTATGAGCATATCATCTACATACAGGACCAAATAAATCCATGATTCATCACCCAGCTTGTTGTGATACACACAACAATCATACAGACTCCTGTTATAGCCCAGCTCAATCATATATTTGTCAAACCTTTTATACCACTGCCTAGGAGACTGCTTTAGCCCATACAAGGACTTCTTCAGTCTGCAAACATAGTCTTCTTTATCAGGAACTTGGAACCCATATGGCTGAGTCATATAAATCTCTTCTTCCAACTCTCCATGTAGGAAAGTTGTTTTCACATCTAGTTGCTCAAGTTCAAGATCCTGATGTGCAACTATTGCTAGTAGCACCCTGATGGAAGTGTGTCTGACCACTGGTGAGAAAATCTCATTATAATCAACCCCTTCCCTTTGAGTGAACCCTCTTGCAACAACCCGAGCTTTATACTTGACCCCCTCAGAAGGTGAGGTTCCTTCCTTCTTCTTGAAAACCCGTTTGCAGGTGACAATTTTTCTCTCCTTGGGACGTTTGACTAGCTCCCAAGTCTGATTCTTATCCAGAGACTTCATTTCATCTCCCATAGCAGCGAGCCATTGAGCAGACTCACTACCTGAGACAGCTTCCTTGTAGGTGGATGGCTCATGAGTATCTACCTCCACCTCCTCAGTAACCTGCAGTGCATAAGCAACCATACCTCCTAGGAGGTACCACACCAACTATTCTAGCTCTATCAAGTGCTATGCTAGTTCGATGTGCTTCAAATGAGGCATATTGATGACTAGAAGATTCAGATTCAGTAGTACCATGTTGATCTTCTCCACCTTGGTGCTGTGCTTGACTCTCATCATGAGTGACTTGCAGCTCCACCTGTTTATCAACATTACTATCAACAAACACCACCATGGACTTCACAGTGGGGTTAAGCATAGAATTTTCATCAAATATTACACTTCTACTAAGTATAACTCGACTCTCAGAAGGTGACCAGATTCTATAGCCCTTAACTCCACTTCCATAACCCACAAATACACCCTTCTTAGATCTAGGTTCTAATTTACCCTCACTTACATGATAATAAACAGTAGAACCAAAAACTCTCAACAAAGAATAATCTGCAGGCTTACCAGACCACACCTCATAAGGTGTTTTACAATCAATACCAGTATGAGGTCCACGGTTGATCAGATGGCAAGCTGTACTTACAGCTTCTGCCCAAAATCTTCTAGGTAACCCAGCATTAGAGAGCATGCACCTCGCTCTCTCCAACAGTGTCTGATTCATGCGTTCTGCTACCCCGTTATGTTGTGGAGTATTCCTGACAGTATGATGTCGAGCAATGCCTTCATTCTTGCAGAACTCATTAAACTCAGACAAACATAATTCCAGACCATTATCAGTACGCAGCCTTTTGATCTTCTTTTCAGCTTCATTTTCCACCAAAAACTTCCACTGCTTGAAGTTCATGAAAGCCTTACTTTTATGCTTCATCATAATTACCCAAGTCATCCTTGAATAATCATCGATCATCGACACAAAGTACCTGTGACCTCCAATAGACTCAACTCGGGAAGGACCCCAACAATCAGAGTGAATATAATCAAGTGTGCCCTTTGTAGTATGCACAGCCTTTGGAAACTTGCTGCGATGAAGCTTCCCAAATACACAATGCTCATAGAACTCTAGATCCTGCACCTTGTGCCCACACATAAGATCCCTTTTTGACAGAATTTGCATCCCCCTTTCACCCATATGTCCAAGCCTCCTATGCCACAACTTGGTCATATCCCCCTTGGGAACCTCAGATGATGCAACAGCAGCAGAACTTGTCACAGTAGAACCTTGAAGAAAATACAAGGTACCATTTTTAATACCTTTTAGAACTACCTTCGAACCCTTGCAGACACTCATAACTCCACCTTCACCTTGAAAACTGAAACCTCTACTGTCAAGAAGACTCAAAGATATCAGATTCATTGTCATCAGTGGAACATGCCTAACTTCGTTCAAGGTACAGAATGTACCATCATGAGTCCTCAATCTGATGGAGCCTATTCCAACTACTTTGCAGGCAACACTGTTGGCCATAGAAACACCGCCCCCATCTATCTGCTCATAAGTTGAAAACCACTCCCTGCAGGGACTAATATGATACGATGCCCCATAATCAAGAACCCACACATCCCTATAATGTGATCTGGTTATTACCGCTAGGGCCGGATCTTCCTCGAATTACCATCGGTTTGCGCTAGAAGCGTGAACCTTCATTCTTGTCCTCTTTGCTTCTTTTTCTTAGGACATTCATTTTTCCAATGCCCCTTTTCCTTACAGTAATTACAGACATCATTAGGTTTAGGACCCTTAGAATTCGAATTTTTATGGTTCGATTTCTTTTTACCAGATTTTCCCTGTCCCTTACCCCCAGTGACAATTAATCCAGATGTCTGATTTTCTGTACCAGAACCAGATGCCTGATGACGGACTTCTCTAGTATGAAGAGCAGATCTTACTTCTTCTAATGACAGACTATCTTTCCCAACAATAAAAGAATCCACAAAATTCTCATACGATAAAGGCAAAGATACTAATAGAATTAGAGCAGCATCCTCATCATCTACTTTAACATCAATATTACGAAGATCTAGCAAGATAGTATTCAATTTATCTAGATGGTCCCTCAGAGACATACCTTCCTGCATACGCAGGCTGAACAGACGTTGCTTCAAAAGCAACTTGTTGGTTACAAATTTTGTCATATACAAACTCTCCAACTTCAACCACAGACCGGCGGCGGTTTCCTGCTCCGCAACCTCAGTAATTATGTCGTCAGAAAGACACAACATAATCGTTGAATGTGCCTTCTCCTCCAGAACGGCCATCTCAGCGGTTTCTGAATCCAATGACTTCTTTGCCAACGGTGCCCACAACCCTTGTTGCTTCAGTAAAGCCCGTATCTTGATTTGCCACAGACTGAAACTGTTTCTCCCAGTGAATTTATTAATTTTCACATTCATCCCAGACATCTTCCTCACCCGGATCGATCACAAAGCTCTGATACCAATTTGTTATGACAGATGTGAGAAAGAACAAATATTGAATGCAAAACAAAGAATAATCACACACAGATTTAACGTGGTTCACCAACGGAGTGTTGGCTACGTCCACGGGCAGAGAGAGAATAATATTATTGATGAGAAGAATAACCAGAATTACAGAGGTGATTAATGACTTAATCGTCTAATAAATAAACTAGGTCTAAAACCTATTTATAAGCAAATTCGGAAAAACACGCTTCCGCGTCAAACTGCGCACCGCCCGATCCACTCGCCAACCCAAACTGTCTCGCGCCCGATCGGGCGACCATCGCCCGAGTCGTAGTTCGCTACGACGCTCGATCGGGCGAACACGCCCGATGCCATCGGGCGGCCTGCTCCACGAGCTCCTGCTGAGACGCTGACCCCGCCCGGTCGGGCGAGCCGACGAGAACACCATTTGACCAGATTCAAGGCACAAATTCCTACACTATATATAGCTCTAGTAACTTTTTTTTTGAGGGGATATAGCTCTAGTAACTAGTGGCTTGGTAAAAATAATGAGGGTCAAGATCTGAAATTTCAACCTCTTATTTAATATTAATAAATTCAATTTGACATATTTTTTTCTATGTATTTAAGCTTATAAAATTAAAACTTCAAAAATAAAAGTGCGCCGAACCCCGATTGAACTGGTAGACGATCCTCCCTTGCTAGTAACACACTAACACCACATAACCAAAAGGTTTAATTTGGTGATGCTAAACACCGAAGTTTGTCACACCACATACCGAAGATAAAGTTGTACCAAACCTTGATACAACTATACATGCACCAGCTGCCACTGCACCAAGCCAAGTTGTTCTAGTGCAAGCCTCGTAGTCGTAGCTAGGTGGGCACAACCACACAAGAAAACACCGATGTTGCCCCCTTTTTTTAATTCTAAGAGTCGAGACTCTTTGCATTGACCTTCTCTTTAAAAATCCAAATGAATGCCTTTCAAAAAAATCCAAATGAATGGATGCTCATGCACGTAAAGACGTAGTACAACCTTGCGTTGTCAATACTATCAAGTATCACCTATCAAATTCAAATACACATTGTATATCCTTGCCTTGTCGATACTATCACCTATCACATTCAAATATTCAATATTTGCCTTTTACAATCTATAGAAATTATACTTTCATTATAAATTATATATTCATATCACTAATTAAAAGTGGATAGCATTATGGGAGTATATCAAATAACAATTAAATATTATTATAAAAAAAGGGAAATGTATTAATGCTTATTGTCAATTCTTAGGTTGTATACATAAAAAACAAATAAAAAAATTTATGCTATATTTAAATCCAATATAATCATATACCCTAATTTATTAAATTCTGACACAATATTATAAAAAATGACAAAGAAAAAGTGAGCAATTAAGAATTTTATTAGAGAATTATATGTTAGATGTTACACAAATTCTTGGGTGTAATTGTTACACCATAAGTTATGGTGTAACAACCCACAAACTACCACTTCTTTTGTAAAAAGAAAAATGACATAAAATAAATGACAAATTGACTTGAGATTAATGTCATTATTTATTTGTATGTTAATACGATTGTTAAATGCTTACTGAAATGATTGGTAATAACTCTAAAAGGAAAACAGTAATATGTTTAATTCTGTCTATTCCACTTCAAAGAATTGTCATTATCCTCTTTATTTAAAAACGGGTATTGTAGCTCGAATATACAACCCCAAATAGTGTCTCTCTCTCTCTACCGCCACAAAGAAACCCTAAAAACCCTCCACGCTCACCCGCCGCAGGGTCGCTGGTGGCCGCAGGGTCGCCAGCAAGCCTGCTTATTCTTCGTCACCATAGTTTCCCTGTCCCCCTTCCCTGGTGGTTCTCGTCATTTTTCCTTGGTTTTTTTTTTATTTTTGTCGTCGTTTTCCTTATTCCAGGTGCCCGTTAGTTACCTCTCGTTTGTTTATCGGTTCGTCGGTCCCCCCTCCCCGTTAATCCGTCGGCCCCCCCTCCCCCCCCTCCCCGTTGCGTGTGTGCCCCTCTCCTTTTTCCTCCCCCGTTACGTGCGTCGGTTTTCCCCCTCCCTTGTTCTTTGTCGTGGGCCTCCCTTTTCCCATCCCCGGGCCACGTTCGTCCGTCGCGTCCCCCTCGCCCTTCGGTTTTTGTCACGTCGCCTATCTTGTCCCCTTCCCAGTTTCGGTCGAGTCCCCGGATTATGTGTTGGAGGTTCTCCTCCCTATGTTTAGAGTTTGTGTCTCCCCCTTCCCCTTCCCCACCTTGGTTTTAGTGTTTGTGTCTCCCCTTCCCCTTCCCAGGTTTATGTTCGAATTGTCTAGTCTAGGTTGTGGTGTGATGAATCTAGTGCTGGTTTTTTTAGTTTGTTTAATGTTTGTAACTTCCAGATCTAATAGCCCTTCCCTTTTTGTGTCTGGTTGTGCTTGGGTGTTCGTTAGTGGTGATCGGTGGGCAGTACAAGGCTCTTGGTTTCCTATGACAAAGGAAAATCTAGGAAACCTGGTGAATAGAGCCAATGATCCTGGAGTTGGCCATGAGGTTTATCTCGCTTTAGGAATTCGAGGGTTGGTTCAGATGATTGGCGATTCTCAATTCAAATCTGTTGTGCGTCGTTCTTATAGGTTTGGGATTGTGAAGTTGGATCTTCGGATCCGTCAGTGGGCGAAGTTCATCCATCTATCTCGCCCCAAGTTCTCGTGATGGCTTTAGATGTCATCAAACCTAAAAAACGCATCTTGTGGGAGGCACTCCAACTTGATTCGGAGCATGTGAAGACCTCCACTTATGTCGAGTTCCAGTATAGTGTGGGTTAAACTCCGGATACCCTCGAAGCAGGGTTAGAAGTCACCAAAGGACGTGTTTTCATTGTTAGTTGAATCATTAGAATCCCAGGAGGATGTTTCTCTTCAAGGACCTTGGGATTTAGCGTCTAGTGGACATTGGGGTCTACTAGCTGTTGTACGACAATCTCTCTACGAAGATCGGCAGGGTTTAGTATCTCAACATGTTTCCTCTCATATCAGGTTTTTTCCGTCAAGACATGTAACCCAACCTCACCCACCATCGCTCAAGACAAACTGGTTTTGGACTGGACACGAACTAGTTAGTTTGTTTTTCATAAAGTATGTACAGCTAATAAAGCTCTTGTTAGTGTTAGTTTATTTTTGTTTGGTTGTATTACCATTAGGTTGTATTCCAGTTTTCATTAATGCAAATATTCTCGATGTAAAAAAAAAGGGTATTTGTCCAATATTGTTACTGTCAGCTTAATAAATCTTAGGGACATCTAAGATAGAAAATTTTAGAATATAGATTTTTCTTAATGAGTAGATCGTAGTATTGACCATTAATTGATTGGTTTGATGTTTCCGGCCTTAAATGACAACATACTTCAATCCTACGTGGTTTTATTTTAGAATATCCATGAGAATTCTATCGGACTAGATATTTTACAAATCAATTCAACTTAAAAGGTTAGGGAGTTAGGGTTAAGAATTAAGATTTTTGAAAGCGGAAAAAGAGAGTAAGAAAGAGTAGTATTAATGATGAGATATTAATTATTGAACAATGTAGTATAGTGACAAATTTGCCCTTAATTACAATACAACGGCTCACAAAAAAAGGATAAAAGTGTATATACCTCTTGTGATGAAAAATGGTTATTTACAAATTTATCCTTTCGTTTTGTACGTTTTCTCGATGTAAAAAAAATGGTTATTTAGTAACTAAAATATACCCTGATAAAAGGGCCAAGACTCAAGAGCCGTAGAGATAAATTATCGAAAATCTATCTGAAAATAGGAAAATTATCCAAGATCATAAGATAAAGATATGGTTAGTGATCGAGGGGGTGATGGGAGATGGATATAAGCTTGCTGATTAGTTGATTTAGGCTTAAGAATATATTTATTGCAAATCTTTTCTTAATGATTTGGTTGAGACTGTATAAGTCTTTTGCAATAGAGTGTTACAAATTTCTAACAAGTCTTAAAGTTGGTCATGGAATAAAATAATGTCACTTTAATAAAAGATTAAAGTGTAACACTGAAAAGAGATTTATGTGATTCTGTATAATAAAAAAGAAGGTAAAGTTAGTAAAATAATCCTAATGTGATATAGTTTTTAATTTTTTTTTTGATAGGAATGTGATATAGTTTGGATTTGAAAGAATGAGGGATAAACACATGTTGAAAGTTTTGGAATGTCTTATTCTACTTTATACTCCTATCTAATAGTGCATATATTTTTGCCATATGGTTTTTAGAAGTTTCCTCCATTTTTTATTGCAACGTCTCCCATTTGTTAAAGTTCAATATTACTAAGTTTGGTTGTGACTTCTTCACATCCCTCTCCAATAACATGTATGTGTTTTCTTTTTATCTCTTTCTATCTCTCTCGTCTCACATGGCCTCCTTATTATGTGCCAATAATCAATGTTGCAAAAGAAAAAAGATAAATCATGAAGTATAAGGAAAACATAGGAATGATGTTTTGTAAAAGTCTCCTTAATACTATCTCCATTTCAGGAATTGAGGTTGGCTCATGTGGTGAGTTTTCCCATCTCCCCCATCGAAATCTACGGTCCAATTCTTACCCCAAGCAATTTGCTTGGGTTTTAAGTGGGATGGGGGGATTGAGGGTGTCTAATTTGTAATGGGCCTATGGGTGGAGTCCTTGTGCGAGGGCAGCTCAAATGATTTCTTCTTACACCAAAAAAATACTCTTCCCATTTCTTTATTTCTTCCCATTTGGAACTTGAGAGAAAACAAGAAAGCACCCCGAAAGAAATCTTGGTGATTTTTAGTATTATATGTATATTTTTTTTAGCCTTTTGCTTTTTAGTAAAGTAAGAGAGAATTTATAAGGGGAATTGGGTAGTTGGGAAATGAAGATTACAAGCAAAGTGGGCCCCATCTACAACAAAATGTAGGAAAAGTGTAGCAAAAAGTAGCTCTAATTAGGGTAAATTAAGTAGAACATCTGAGATATGTTTTAATAACTTTCGTGCTCTATCTCAACCCTCTAAAAAAGGAAACCCTAGCACCCTCAAAACGTAGTTCCCTTATTTCCCTGTCCCCCTCTCCTGTGCATTTCATGTTCTTTTTTTCTTCGTCGTCGTAGGGGAGTCAGGGTTCCCCGGATCTCCGCCCTGGTTCCCCCTCGCCCTCCCCCTCTCCCTGTCGGTTCGTCGACCTCCCCCCCCCCTGTTGAGTTTTTCCCCTTCCCCGCACCCCCGCTAGTCTAGTGTGCTTGGTCCCCCGTGTCTCCCCTTCCCCCTCCCCTACGAGTCTAGTGTTCGAGATTGTGTTTTCCCGTGCATCGGTTCGTAGGTGTAGATCCTTGTCTTTCGAATTCGTCGGCAAAAGTTCTGTTGCATTCCTTGTCGGTAGTTGGTGGCGGGTCGGTCGGATCGAGCGACGCCGTCAAGTAGGCCCCGTGGGCACGAGGGTCGGGTGGTCACGTTAGTCATGTTCTTCGGCGGAGGTGTAGCGGCGGTACAGGTGACACCACAAGCAAGGGAGTAAGTCTCGCCCCAAACGGAATCAAATCGGATCCGAAGGGTATTAAGGTTGTACTTCACTTCTTTGTTTACATTTTCTTAATAAGCGTTGTTTTCGATATGAGTAGGTTGTTTCCCTTGTTAATATGTGTGGTTATTCTGCAAATTATTAGAGGAAGTTGTTCATTTCACGTTGGTGAAGTTGTGGTTTGTGATTGGTTATGGCAATCAAAAGATGATTGTCACTTGGGTAAGGGATGGTGGTTCAATTATGCAAACGTAGAATAGTAGGTTTCCTAGAGTCTTTGATGAAGGATAAGTTGTATCCGAAGACTGAAACCTTTTCTATTGGGTATGGTCGATTTCCCGCCTCAAAGTTGAGGGTGAACAGGGAAAAGGGGTCTAATGTGAGAGATCAACATGGTCTTTTCTTAGGACTCAGAAAAATGGAATTTGAAAGTGGGGATTCCAAGGTGAGGGATCCCTCGGTCGTTTTATCCAAAGAATGTGAGCGTGGCCGAGGAGAGGAAAGTTTTTCATGGTTTGGACGTTTATTCTTCGATTTCTTCAATCAGAGGTGTATTGGGGAACTAGTAGTACTTAGTTCTCTTTTTATATTGGCATTGGTCTGGAAGACCTTTGTCTTTGAAAAATCAAATCTGAAGACGGCACACCAGTTGAACTTGGTGGTTTACAACACGTCCACTCAAATATGGTTCTCATACAAAAATGAGAACCTTGAAATACTCTATCTGGAGAGTAATGAGTCACCAAGGAATGTGACTCTTCGAAGAATCATGAGCCAAGAATTCTAAGTGACAGATGGTTGTTGCCTTGTTGGGATTGATCATGTGGTGAGATGCACACCTCGCCATTGGTTGTTTCTTATCCAAATTGTGAACGAAATTTACACCTCCCACCTGATAATTGCGTTTTGAACGCACTTTATGAGCTCCTTTTAGCTTGATTTGATCCTCTTTCTTCCCTCTTTCTTCCTTATTTCCTTCTCTATTTCTCTCACTTGATCATTGTTGATCATAGTGACATTTTGCTAGATTTTCGGTCAATTTTGACTGGATTTCTAGTACATTTGCTTTCACCGTGTTTTCCCGTGCTTTGATTGCAGGTATGACCTTTTTCGAGTTCGAGAGTTAGGAGATACGACATAAGGAAGGAGTTGGAGAAGCCGAGCAGGGCCACATGTGCGCTCGCACCACTCTCTAGGTGCCCGCACAGGTTGGTGCGCCGGCACGCCGAAGTGGTGCGCCCACACCATCTGGAGCTTTTGAAACCCAAATGTCAGAAGGAATGGTGCGCCCGCACCACCTTAGTGCGCCCGCACCTCTCATAGCGGTGCGCCCGCACCGTTCGACGCTTGATGCCAGTTTTGAGGCAGAAGGAATGGTGCGCCCGCACCTGATTTTGTTGCGCCCGCACCATTCGAATCCGCAAAGAAAAAAATACGAGGCTTGCCTTAAAACATTGGAATTTATTAGTTTTGAACTTATGCTTTATTTCCTTAGACTAGAGAGATTATTAGGGTTGATATTAGAGAGAAAAACATTTGGCTTGTTCTTAGATTTGAGATCCGTAGATTAAAGTTTGTGATTTCTACAACATTGAAGGTACTTTTTATTCAATTTAATTTCAAAGTTTCAGTTTTTATTCTCTCTTTTCATTGTTATTCTTTGTTCTTCCATATTATTAAATCTTCTTTATCATAGTTTCATAATTGTTATTTTCATTAGATTAATTATCTATTAATCATGTTTAGCCCTAGATTAGTTATAGATTTCATGTTTTATTGCTTAGAATCCATGATTAGTGAGTAGTCTCCAATCTAGGATTAGGGTGAAAGTATGGATTAGGGTTTAAACGTATTGTTAATGTGATTGTGATGATTTAAAGATGTTTATGCATTGATCTTGGTGTTTTGAGGTCTTAGGATAGATATTGATCACATTTATGCTTTGGTATTTTGGTTTCAAATGTTCTTAATCGAATTTTGAATTCTTTTATCATCCCCATGAATCAATTTAATTTCTAGGCCAAGATCCTTTATTAGGGGTTTTCCGAATTCATTGAATCTCTTAATAAATTGACTAAAGACCATTCGAGAGAGGATTTAGTTGATTGATCAAGTGATTATTCTTGAGGACCATTCGAGAGATGACTCAAGTATTTTAGAGGAAAACTAAACCTTGCATAATCATCGCCTTTGAATCACAATTGCATTAATGATCGTCGTTCCGCTTTGATCCATTCCAGTAACCTTAATTCTAGTGTCTTCCTATTTGATATTTCATCTCGTGTTATTTGCTAGTTCTTTGATATTAGCTAGTCGTAGTGGTTACCAAATCATTTTAAACCCCCAAAAAATCCCTCAATTAGGTAATTTAGACTTGATTGATTTTGATTAATCCCATTTTCTCTGTGGATCGACCCTTGACTTACCTTTACTACGTTCTTAGTAATTGCTCGTTAGGTTTTATAAATATTGTTTGAAAAGCGATTTTTGGTGCCTTAACGACACTCTGAAGACCTCTTATCACCACCATTTCCAGCAGGTACGATATACTCCATTATTGCAGGTTGCCTTTATTCAAGAAGCTACAATGGATCTTCAGTTCTCGCTGCGGTCAGCCGGTCAAGCCTTTGTCAATCACATCTAGCAGAGTTATGATTCAATTACCGAACAACACAATCCTCTATTTCCAGCAGAACCTCAATAGTGTTACTTGTGTTTAACTTAGTTTGGTTTGTAAGAGCAAGTAAAGCTCATTTTAGTGTTCTTATGTTTTGTTGTTTAGTCCTAGTTTGTATGAAGTGTTTTAATTAATGCAAATTTTCTCGATGTCAAAAAAAACATTTAAGGTAAATTATGAAAAAAAAACTACTCCGTGTATAAAAGATTCAACCTATGCACTTTTTTAAAAAAACATTTTAGAAAGAAAAGAAGGAAGAATTAAAAGAGTAGAATCGCACTACCTATACCTAGCATAATTCACCAATCTCTTATATAAAAGAAAACACATAACACACTAGTCATTGACCAATAACATAACATTGAACAATTGTGTGTTAGATCCTGTTAATGTGATGGAATTGTGATATGAGATCGAAAAATAGTAATAGCATGTACATTGGGGTTATTGGTTAATGATTTTCGATGGCTTTTCCATTAGTTTTTGGCTTCTTCATGTATGCAAACAACAAAAAGTAGTATTTGGTAAAAGAAAAACTTTTTAGTAGTTGAAAAGTAAAATTGGTTTTAGTACTTAGTTTTTGGCCTTTTGCGTTCATTTTGCCACCAATGAATGGTTTAACCAAATACTTTTGTAGACAACCAATAGTCAAACAGTCCATACAAATAATTGGTCAAATTTAAGCAGCAGGTGATAACCTAGTGGTATTGGCGTCACCTCCGATCCCAGAGATCATGTGATCGAGTCTCACCCACTACAAGAGAGATCCCTAAATATAGAGAGCATTTATTATACACCCAAGGCTTTTTTTTGCTCATTTGCTTATTTGCTCATTTGGAGCTCTTCCTATTGTGCAAACTTTGCTCATTTGGAGTTTTTGAATGAGCAATGAATAAAAAATAAGCCTTGGGTGTACTATGCTCACGATATACCCGAATGTATGGTAAAAGTCGTACCAAATTCATTCTTAGTTGCTACGAACTTTGACTTACCTTTAAAAAGAAAAAAATAGTCAAACTAGCGGAATAAAAAGTCAATAATTAACCGCCAATTACCAAATATATCATTGACTGTATTCCTACTCTAGCACGGTCCAACCGAGAAAGTATTATACCATATCCGATATTGGACTACTTGTCCCATATCATGGCATTTTTGTAATTTTACTAATAACTTGAAACAATACAATATAATATAACATTCATTTGATATGATAAGATGCAGCCAATATATGATATAGAGTAATAGTCAATCGATATGATAAGATGGTGTCAATATATGATATACTAGTCATCTAATATATCAACTAGATTTCAAGTAACAAACCTAAATAAAAATATATAAGTAATTTTTTATAATATATAATTTTTTAATATTAATTTTTGTCATAAAAATTATAATAATGTGGACAATTTGTGTTCCGGCCCAGCCTAACCGTTGCCCACCTGTACAAATAGAAGTTAATTCTATATTATCATTATTCATTAGTATGTTTTTCGATTGATTGGAATCATTGAATTATTGAATGAGGTCATCTTACCCTAACTACTTAGAAAAAAAAAACCTCCACTCCAGTCTCACAAAGCAGAGTCAACAGAGAGTGAGAGACATGGATAAAAATTAAAAAGACACAAACTTTTCACCATTTTTAGGATAAAAATTGATGATAATCATGAAGATGAGTAGATTATCTGGAGGTTTGCCAAAATGGAAGATGTTGATATCCATTTCAATGGTTGCTTTGAGCTTCTTGTTGTTAGCTTCAGCTGAAAAAAGAACCCTAAATTCAGACAACAACTCCATCACCACTTCAACTGCAGATGATCTTCTTGCTCAATTTGCCAACCTTTTTTGGAATTCTGATCAATCTGGCTACCACCATGTTTGGCCGGTAAAACCCATTAACAAAAATTGTTTCTTTTTTATGCTTAAATGAAGCATGCACTTTTTCAGATTTTTTTTGGCCTTATTTTGTGAGTACCCAGAATTTTGAACCATATGTTAATGCAATTTTTTTACAACTTTTGTCAATTTAAATAATGCCCAGGAAAAAGGTGTGCTTTTTATTGGGTTGTTTGTTCTGTCTGTTCAAATAAATGATGTATGAATTATGAGGTACACTGTGAATAGTACCTCTGTCTGTGAAGTGCAATTGTGTTGAGCTTTTTTTTTTTTATTAATTTTGGAATTAAATGCTATGGAAGTGTGACTATGGTAGTTTAAAATGCCATTGTGTTAAGCTAATTTTTACTTATTTGTGGATGAAATGCTATTGAATTTTGACTTATGTAAGTACAATGTTGTTAGTTACTACCATTATAATCTTTTTGGGTTTCATACTTCACAGGATATGAAATTTGGGTGGCAAATTGTTGTGGGATCATTAATTGGATTTTGTGGAACTGCATTTGGAAGTGTTGGTGGTGTTGGAGGTGGTGGAATATTTGTGCCAATGCTTTGTCTCATTATTGGGTTTGATCCAAAATCCGCAACTGCTATATCGAAATGTAAGGGTTCAACCTTATTAGTATATTGCTTTGGCAGTTGCTTGGCTGGTACTAGGATAATGCCAAGATGGAATGGAAATCCACATCCTTTCCTAAGCAGTAGTAAAGAAATTGTGGACATGTTATATAGAATCTTGTCAAATTATTATAAACTTTGGTTCTTTGTGTATGATGGAATATAACTATATAAGACTGGATTCTTATTACTGAAATCCCCTTTTTCTGTATTTCCAGTGTTTTCTGTTCGATGAAATATTCTTGTTCGATAATAAGGTACGCAGTATTGTAGCAGTCGAATATGATGTTAGAGTAATTTTGTTTCATCTTCAGGTATGATAATGGGTGCTGCAGCCTCAACTGTGTTCTATAATCTGAAATTTAAGCATCCAACACTAGATATGCCAATCATCGATTATGATTTGGCTCTGCTTTTCCAGCCAATGCTCATGCTTGGAATTAGTATTGGTGTTACTTTTAATGTGATTTTTGCTGATTGGATGGTCACCGTTCTGCTGATCATTCTTTTCATAGGTAATATTTTGGTGTTGCTACCGGGAGTTTATTATACATTATTGCTCTGATAGCATGGCAGCCTGATATAAGCTGACTACTTGTAGGCACATCTATAAAGGCATTTTTCAAGGGTATTGAGACTTGGAGAAAAGAAACAATGATCAAGCTGGTAAGTGGTAATTAGACCATCTAATATATGCTAATTTCTCATATGGCCAAGATAGATGTGAAGTTTCCATAAGTTCCGAGTCATTACCTTCTTTTGCTTCAATTCCTGTGACTTCCTTGCTAGAAATTGTGTTGAGGAAACATTCAGTCAAGCATATTAAATAACTAAAGATGAATTGTTATTTCTCGCTCCTTATATTTAGCTGTGTTTGGTTTCAGGAGGAGACTAGGCGTTTGGCATCAAACGGTAAGTTATTCAACTTGTAAATTGAAGTCATTAAAGAACTTCTAGTATTTAATATTTTTAATCATCAACCATTCTTATAAAAAGTTGAAAAATATCATTATTCAGGTGCTGGTGGTGAAGGAGTTGACTACAAGCCCCTTCCTGGTGGCCCAAACACGGAGACTAAAGAAACAGAAGTGAGTAACTTGTAAATATGACTGACCCTTATCGAGTTATGTCCTGACTCTTACCTTGTTGACCAAAGATGTGATTTATATAGGTTTCCTCCGGCAAGTATATTTACAGGAAGGAACTTGGTCTCCTTATCTTTGTATGGGTGACATTTCTTATCCTGCAGATTGTTAAGGTCCTTCCTTGTTCTCCCCCTCTGTCTCTAGAGCGATTTTTGTTTTTACTTGTTCTTTGTGGTCCTTTAGGGGATTGAAGGAAAGATTTTTTTTTGCTTGCTGGTCTTGAGGTCCTCTTGTGGGATCATATAATTCATTACTAACTTCCAGAATATGAATTGAACAGGAGCAAATATCTACTTGTTCAATAGCCTATTGGGTGCTGAACTTGTTGCAGGTATTTTCTATGCGTTTGATCAACGATTCTATTATTGTTACTAATTTAATCTTTTGATATAAGGAAACAAGAAGTAAGCCTCCCTATCTCAGGGTCATTCTTGCTTACTACTTATGAGTTATAACGGTATTTTTTTTGTCCCTTTCTCTTTGTGAAGAATATGAAATGATTTCCATGTCTTCCAGGTACCTGTTGCTGTTGGCGTGTCTTTGTATGAAGCAGTCGGCCTATACAAAGGACAGAGAATAATCTCATCCAAAGGAGATGTTTCCACTACTTGGGAAGTCCACCAGCTCGTCTTGTATTGTTGTTGTGGGATATTGGCTGGTATTGTTGGTGGTCTGCTTGGCCTTGGTGGTGGATTTATCTTGATCCCCTTGTTCTTGGAGCTCGGAGTTCCTCCTCAGGTGAGATTGATGCTTGTCCAAATTGATGAAGCATCGAATTGAATATTCACAGTAATTAAGCTATTTTACTGAAGTGGGAAACGTAACCTTTGATAAGCTCTGCAGGTTTCAAGTGCTACAGCCACCTTTGCAATGGCTTTCTCTGCTTCTATGTCTGTTGTAGAGTACTACCTTCTGAAACGTTTTCCCATGCCTTATGGTAACCAACCACCTTAAATTTATCTTCCTTGCATTGGTTTCAGACAAGTTAAATTTGTTTGGATTTACTTGCAGCTCTTTACTTCATGTCTGTGGCGACTGTTGCTGCCTTTGTCGGACAACATCTTGTCAGAAAGCTGATAATCTTATTGGGGAGGGCATCCTTGATTATCTTTATTTTGGCTTTCTCAATCTTTGTCAGTGCTGTCTCACTAGGTGAGTTCTCATTTCAGCTCAAGGTTCCATGTTAGATCCTCGACACTCCAACATGTGTATGGCCTCTGGGAACTTGGAGATGTGCTCCAGTGCTCATGTCCAACACGAGTACTTGAATCATAGTATGCATGTTATGAGCAGTAAACTCGAAGTGAGTTCATCATTGACATATGCTGCGTATATTTTTTAGGTGGAGTTGGCATATCGAACATGATCGAAATGCTTCATCGACATCATTACATGGGATTTGAGAACCTTTGCAAGTACAGGGCATAAGATTTATTAATCTTGTTATAACTGTCATCTTCTCAGGGGTATCAAGACCTTGTGCTGCTTATTACTAGTTGCACGAATTCTACAAGAGAAATGTGTTTTCTTCTATGAGCAATGTTGCTGGTTCATCTAGGCATTTGCAGTTACATCCATTCTTTCTGTATAAAATTTATTATTTTTACTTTTTGGGTATAAAGAAAAAGATATGATAGTTGAGTTTTCTTCTCTTTTGCCACAATTTTATTGTAATAACACCAGACCAACGTTGGCAGATGAGTAGTTTTAGTCTTCAAGTTCAGCTAAATCATGTTTTCAGTTTCTTATAATACCCCCTACGTGCCAAAATATAGTTCGCGTTTCTTTTTGCTGTCTCGAAGACGTATATTTGACCATCAATATCTTTTGTTACGTATTAATAAGAATTATAAAAAGTTGATATTATAAAACTACACATCAAGGCGAATCTAACAAAATTCCACATGAGTATGTTTTTTTGTACATATCAATGATAATATTTGGTCAAAGGTTTTAAAGTTTGTGTGGAAAATGAAAGTTTTAACTATATTTTGGGATGGAGGGAGTAATATATTCTTTGAATATTTTCTTTTCTGATGGATTAAAGTTGAGCATTTATGATTTTATGTTACCAGTTAACCTTAGTATGTATAGGGAACACTCAGATCTAAAGGCCATCACTGTTGAGGTTCACTGTGAGTTGGTCTAAACATCTCCTTCATTATAGCACCAAAATAAAAATAAAAATGTTCCTCATTATAGCACCAAAAAGAAAATGAAAAAATAATTATGTCCATGATGATGTATAATTAAGGACACTATGTCTTTTATAGACAATTACTTGCAGTAGCCAGAGGTTATTAGTATTCATCTTACCAAAAAAAAAAAAAAAAAAAAAAAATTACCTATGAGAATTTATTCTTTGGTTAGAATGTCAACTAGAGTTCTATGTTTGTACCAAAATCTATTTGAAGAAATCAACGGAAATAAATTAAACTTTTGGCCATCTTTTAAAATTAATCATACCTTTGATGGAAACTCAAATTTTAGGGTGGATACTTGTATTCTCATAATAATAACTAGTATTTTTTACACGCTATGCGTGCGTGTCATATTAACATTGTTTTTCTCAATTAGTTATTCATCCGTGCTACAAAAAAATTGATTCGAAAAAACATTTATAATGATTTTTAACTTTTTTTTATATATTTTTCTTAAATCAATGTTTCGTTGGTTTTTTTAGTTATTTGTTCATCATAATTCAAATCTCTATTATATAAGTGAAGGAAATACAGAGCAAAAGAAAGCCTGTGCTCAAATAAAGTGGAAGAATTTTTGTATCAGATTCAATCATTGAATATTAATAAAGTGGAAGAGTTTGATTTATATGATAGAGATTATCGAATAATAATCAACATTTAGGTTTTAAAATATTATCATTATAATTATTAATATGAAATTCAAGTTTTTATTTTTTGTATGGAATGTTTCAATCAAGTTATATTGTCAATTTAATTTTTTATTAGAGTTTTTCACACATATTTAAAAAAGAGGAAATCATTTTCCTTAATTTAATATTTAATTGAAATTTGAAATTTAATTCCATTATTAGCTTGTTCACTATATATGGCAAATAGGAAGAAGAAAAGACTATTTAATATTATATGGCAATTTAAATCATTAAGGGTATATTAGACTTTTTGTAAGGGGACACCATCTTCCTCCTCCCTTCACTTATATAATAGAGATAATAGCCTGAAATAGTTGGTGTTTGGGCATTGACTAGGATTGCAAAAATAACGTTAGTTTGAATTAATTTAAAAGTGGGTTTAACCTACCAAAAGGAGTGAAGTTCAGATTATCACTTATACACTCAAGTTATCGTGTGCCCAGTGCTAATTTTTACTCAATGGTCACTTAAAAAACTATAAATGAGCAAATTTGACATAATAGTAATAGATCCAAATGAACGAATGAGTAAAATAGCGTTGGATGCATTGAATGCACTCTTTAAAAGTTCATATTAATAGTATTTCCAATCCTTTTAGATTGATTTGTAGGACATATAAATTTAAAATTTGCTGTGATATTTTGTGGTGTATTTCACCTATTTTCTACTTGAAAATGATATTCAAGAAAAGCATTTATGAATTTGAAATTAACAATGTATTTGGGGCGTATGAAAACAAAATCATTTACGGCATTATCCCAAAAAATCGAACTGGTAAACATTGTCTCCGATACAACCGATATAAAATTCTGCATCAAAGAACATCAGCCTGTTACATCAACTAGCATACAACTTATTACAAACTTCAAGTACCCGACCTTGTTTAAGAATGTAGGATGTTTTTTAAATTTTCAAAATTAAGGTAATGAGAACGAAAGAAAAATTAAGTTGGTATTACATCTATACAAATATATTAAAAGGCGTTCCTATCAAAGGAACGGTGCCACGTGACACTCTGCTAAAGGTTTTAGTACATGTGTTTATAATCTCATTTAAAAATATTAACAATATGTAATTAATAGGATTCGAACACATGACCTTTGAAATAAAATATGAGTGTTTAACCACTAATCCACTATAATTTCAATGCTTAATGTTTCAAAGTAAAACATAATAAAGTCTTATAATTATATGTAATCATAAAGACATAGACAAGCTTTTTGATCTCTAACACTTTTATTCAGTAATAACATTCTCTTACCCTAATTCCATTAAAATTGTTATTTTTTTCCCAATTCCTTAGAAGTTTTTTTCAAAACAATTTATCATGCCATAACGTCCATTTTTCGATTTTGCAATAGATAGAATATTTAGAAAAGCTAATAAAATCAAGTATGAGATTTATTAATAATAATACGTTTGATAATTGTAACCGACCCGCGGCATCACCCGGACCAAAATACTAGTTATGTACTTGAAACTGTGCTAAGATATTGCCAAAAAAAGAATTAGAAAAAGCCGGAATAAATAAATTCCAACTAAAACCTTACGAATTGGAACAAATTCAGTCCAAGCAATAGGTCACTCGAAAAAATCAGATTAAAATACCCAAGATAATGCAAAATCAATCATCAAAACAATGTGTTGGAACACAAGGCGACACTCAAGAAGAGGGGGTTGAATTAAGTGGCTAAAACTAATCAATTTTCGCAAAAACACTCTTATAGCACAGTGCCGTGCACTGTGTTATTCACTCGTAAACTCTCCGATTGATTTTTTGCTCGAACGAAATTGTATCATACAATAAAACAATGAAATCAAATAATAAGACACAGGAATTTAACGTGGTTAAATCTCACCTCTGAGATCTACGTCCACACAAACTACTCTTTTATTATTTGAATCGTAAAATACCAAACTCTTGATACAATTCGATTCCCCCACTACTAGCTCTAGTAGTGCTCCCCAATACTTAACCCTAAGTGTTGCTACTCTCTATAATATGAAAAATTACAGAAAGAATGATTCCTCAAAAGCGTGCTTCTTATTCAAGCAAATAGAGGATCGTTACAAACTTTGTTTAGAGACCTTAACTTACTAGAACTCTGTGTCGTACACTGTGCTCTGGGAGTTCGTTTTCAGCTCTCAAAATATTAATCTCGCCAAATATGAAAACGTGATTTGTTACAATGATTTATATCCCTTATGTAATTCAATCAGTTGAATAAAAATTATTCTCCAAGAAGTAATTATCTTTTTGAATAATTTTTATTCCTAAAATAAAGGGATATAATTCTTTTCCTTTTCAAAATCCAATTTTATCTTTTATAAAAACTGATTTCCTTCTCTCCTTGTAAGATAAGGATTACTCCATATGTTATCCTAATTTTATTCATATAAGTTTTTCTTATCCAAAATCTTTATCAAAATATTTTCTTTAAAAATCAGTTTTTCTTTTCATAAACACTTTCCTTTTTTTTTCGAAAATCTTCAACTTACGTTTTCTTGATTTTTTTTTCGAAAACAAAAAAACTTATCTTATTAAAAACTGATTTTGGAAAATTAAAAACCTTTTCTTTTTAAAACTGATTTTCGAAAATAAAAATCCTTTTCTTTTTAAACTTGATTTTCGAAAACAAAAATCCTTTTCTTATTAAAACTGTTTTTCGAAAATCTTATTTTATCAAAACTATCCCTTTCTAATTTTAGCACAAAGTTCTAATATGTTAATTACATTGCATACACATGAATTAATATAACTAGACCTAAGCTTCCTTGTCTTCACATCATCCAATCTTGATAGCTCGATCACTGTTACAAATTTTCATGTTATAGCATAGGGTGTTTATCATCATCAAAATATTCAAAGTTCAAACACAACAAATTCCCCCTTTTTGAAGATGACAAACACATAATACTTCCCCCTCAAAATATGCACCATTAATCACATTAGGGAAAATAACTCGACATCATTCACAAGTAACATGTTAATTAAGATATCCAAATAAAAGAGCATCAACATGTTCATTAGTGTAACAACCCTGAATTTCCATTTCCTTTAGAAAACATAACAAAGTTCAAAATATGGACAATTCAAGAGCTGTTATGCCACGATTATTAAACATTTAATAACCGCAAGGCGAAAGATATTACTACTAATACATAAATCCATTATTAACTATTACAACTAAAAGGAAATGTAATTAATTAATACACTCCTATAACAAACCATAATTCTAAACTATTGCAGCGGAAGTCTTAACTTTAATAAATCTACATCTATGTGAAGTCAATGCTCTCACCCCAATATAAGCTAGTCACCATCAAGCCCTGCACATTGAAGACATGTAATATCAGCCAAAAGGCTGAGCAAAATTTCATACCAATAACAACTTTGAACTATCCAATGTGCAGGTGGAATACATACATAGTATTCCACAAAATCATTTCACTTGTACAACATTCAACTTGAATATAATAGACAACCTTCAATAATTCAAATCCACTTTACTTTCTTTCTAAACCATTCTGTAAAACTTTCAAATATAACTCCTTTGAAATCTGTGAGTAGGAAGTAATAAAAATCCAATGAGCTAGCTAGGCTCACTAGATAAGGTAAACACCAAAGTCCCTAGTATGCATACCCCTAACTTGATAACGTATCAAGAAGGAAGACGAATGGTAAGAGTATTGATCAATATACTCCCAACTACTAAAATAAATTGTTGAGACACTGTTAACTCAACATACTTCCATACTCGAGGAATACCGCTTACTGGCAACCCCACAATTTAATTAAAACTTGGTAACAATGAGGAACTTCCTCCTTTTAATAATCTCAAACTTGTCTCACGAGGAACTTCCTCCTTTTGATAATCACAATCTTGTCTCACGAGGAACTTCCTCCTTCTAATATAATTCTCTTAAATAATCTCATAAACTATTTTGATATAAATATCGTCAAAACAATTAAAAGCTCCATAATAGCATCGTAAAACGATTCCAAACTCAATATAAATCACAAATCAATATGAAATACTTTCTGTACAAGTTTAGTATGAAATCTTACCTTATTACCAAACCACAATCAACCAATCTCAATCACAAGTCAAAAAGGTTCTTCTACGAACCCGCGATCTACAATATAATATAATATAGTATAAATCACTTGACTATACTTTACATAGTTTACGCATAAACGACATAACCTAGTTAATGAGCCTTGACTACCTTTACAAACAACTCACTTTAAATTTAATCCAAAAAGAATACAACAAAGTCAAAAAAGTCAAACTGGTCAACAAAAGTCAAACGGTAAATACTACTAACTACATGAAAATAACATGCATTATATTTAATTTCAGCAGAAACTTAAAATAGGGATAACTTTCTCCTATGAATTCCAAATAAAAACGTTTCTTGAGCCTATCTTGGGTGAAATTTCGATACGAACAACTTTTGTGAAATAGTATTTTGGCTAAAAACGCCCATAAACTGACGAAAAACACAAATTACGAATCTGACCTGTAACAGTTCTTGTTGATAAACTTATAATTAATAAGCAAAAACTCCTTTCAATCAAGCTACACCCAACACTCATAATCAAAAACCCCAAATTCAATTTAACTCAAGAACTCTAAACTAACAAAATCCCAATTCGAAATTAAGCAAAATCTGAAATTAAAACATGACAAGGAATCTTACTTGATTAGGGGAAGGTAAAATTACACAATAAGAGACCCGAAAATCTCTACTTTGATCCGATTCACGACCCGAAAAACGCAACCCAAGAACAATTCATCCTCTTTGAAAAACCCACAAAACCGAGAACTGATGAAGATGGATGAACAAGAGTTGAAGTGTCACTAGTAGAGAAATGATAATTTGCGTCGGACCTGGGACCTTCATTTGCGTCGGACCCTGGTCCGACGGCACAGGCCTCGTCGCAGATGAAAGACAGCCATCTGCGTCAGACGCGAAACGACGCAATTAAACGAAGATTTGCGTCGCACACAACTAGCATGCGACGCAGATGTCCATCCCCCATGCACCCACAGCAGCCCTCCAGCAGCCTCATCTGCGTCGCATGCTGTGCCATATGCGACGCAGATGATGCCTCATGTGCGTCGCATATGGCTCGCATGCGACATGAGGCTGCTGTTGGCTGCTGCGCACACACCCATCTGCGTCGCATGCAGGCCATATGCGACGCACATGAGGCTTCATCTGCGTCGCATATGGCACAGCATGCGACGCAGATGAGGTATTTTTTTTTTTCAGCTTTTTTTGTTTTTGTTTTCAGCTATTTTTTTTTTTTTTTTCAAAACTAAGCAAACATTATGTAAATAATTATGAGCAGAAAATTCGATAGAGTCTCCTTTGTAATTTGGACAACCCAAGAAATCGTTGGGAAATGTTTGCATATATATAACCAAAACCTGTTTCAGTACATCTCAATCAAGCAACCAATGTTGCAATCAATCAACCAACAAAGTTCAAGCAACCAATGTTGCAATCAATCAACCAACAAGGTTCAAGCAACCAATGTTGCAATCAATCAACCAACAAGGTTCAAGTAACAAAATATTATGCTAACCTACAAATACATACACTAACCATCAAATTTAGTCTGCTGCGTTAACGACCCATACAAAGTATTCCGCAAAAAGTTGTTTGAGTTCGTTGATCTCATGTATGGAGTATGACTCAAGACTTGACGAAAAAGCCTAGAAATATATTAAACTAGTTAATATACTTTAAAATTCTATAAGTCTAAATAATGAATTTACAACATACATATACCTCATTCAAATTCTCTGCTTCATAGTAGTAGCGGATGATTAGAAACATGTATCTCATCACGAAATAGCCGCATTCCACTCCTCCCGATTGTTGAGCACACTACACCAAATTTAAGATATATATTAGAATTGGAAAAAAAAATCCTAAATAGAATTATAAAGTATCAAATACAAAACCATAAGAATTTTACCCGCATATATGTCCAAGACAATTTAGTTCCTTTATTTGATCCTTCAAGCCGCGTGTATTTTGTATATGCACTAATATAAAGATTTTGTAACAATTAATTACTATAAACATTTTTAAATTATTTAAGATATCATAAAATGCATGTAAACTTATTAACATGTATAACAACTATGAACTTACGTATTCAACGGTATCTTGATAGCTAAGGATCTATCTTTCTTCATCGAATCAAATATATATACCGTTCTCTTAGATAGACAAATGACAAGAAGAATCCAATGATCCCTAAGGCATGAAGCACAATGTGATGTTTTATATATATAACCACAAGTTCATAAATATAAAACAAAGTAAAGATTAGTTGAAATAAAACATACTTTTCAAAATACGGACATAGGATGTAACGCATATATTGATTCGCTTTCATTGAACTTGCCATGTAGTTGATCACGTCATCTAAGTGATTGCGTATCATGGTCAGTTGAAATCATACTTGGACACATGAAACCAATATTATTATCTCCATGCTCCTCGATCGCTTTCCGCCAAGTACCTAAGATCCAAACACTTATAGTTAGGAGAAACAATACCTATAAATAGCAATGTTAATTAGTTTAGAGTTTGAGAAATCTCACATCATAAATACTTGCAAAATGGATACATTAATCCATGCTCCCGTGAGAAGTTGAAAAACATCTTGTCGTGAGAGAATGATCATATAATCTCTATCAAAGTTGAAGACGGTACCCCTCTGAACTTGCAACTGAAAAGGCTCATCTGAGGGTTTGTCGCAAAATATTCGGTGCATCTCCTTGATATTATCATCCATATCATCCAGTGTCAAGTCATTAAAAGAATCTACGTGCCTATGTGCAGACTCATCGGTGCAAGGATCACTACCAACTATTTTCTTCTTCTTCTTCTTCTTCTTCTTCATCGCACCGTCTTTAGGTATATGTTCCTAATTCAATTTGACTTCTTTTTAATTCATATTATATATGTATATAGATTATTTCATATATAAATCAAGATTACTTAGTATACAAAATGAAGATTATTTAGCATATATAAATCAAAATTTTTTAGTATATATATTTACATTTCTTAGTATATAAATCAAAATATTAAACATAAGTTACCTGATTATCTCGAGACTAAAAATACCAACTCTTTCGGCCATTCTATGAATGAACCCTCGCTTGACCGAGTTTGATGATGTATGGAGTAGGTAGTGGAACTAGAGCTTCTACGTAGTCTGAAAAAAAATCATCAACACTCACTCTCACGGCCGTAGGATGTGATGATGACTCCATTTGCGGTTGTACGGTACCCTCAGCTACAATGATCGGTCCCGAGTTATCCGCTATTGCCAAACGACATGGAACCGGACTCTTAACATACAATGAGAACACAATGTCATTAATTAAGTGTTTTACAAACATAATATCATAATCGTAGAAGATATAAAATAACTATATACCTGCAAGTTCACAAATGGATCATTGCCCCCGAGTGACGCCTACTAGGATCAACGGAGTGTGAGGATTTGTTTGATTTGGTGCTTGAAGACCAAATTGCGCCGCAAAAGCCATCAACCTTTCTTGAACTATAGCATCAATCTTCGAGTTCATCTCTTGCATCGTCTCGTTCTCTAACTCTTTGGCTCACTCTCGCCTCCAACTCCCGCATCTCCTCATCATCCATGCCCCTACCCTTTCGAGCGGTACTACTCCGATCGGGATCTCCCCAAACCGATGTAATCCCAATGCTACGCCCAAACTGTTAACACACGCCCGGGACGGTCTTTCCTCGTAGAGCACGGGATAGAACATCATCCATCCGACCCGGAACAAACTCTCCTTCCTTTTCTTTCCTTTTCCAATCATCCCGCATCAAATTCAAAAAAATCATATGATTAGTAGAATTCTAGAATACGAGTAATTAGACAAGAATTTATCATAAAATTTGAAGAATTATTACAATGGACTCTTTTATCTTTTGTGTTTCTTCATTAGGGAAGAAAAGATTTCCTTCCTTATCTTTTTCGATCTAGCAAGAAGCCATGGCAAAGTTCGATCCGGCAAGGAGGAAATAATTGATGATGTAGATGAGTCAACAGATGATGCTTTAGAGGATTTAGGGATATACCCTTGGTCTTTCCAAACGGGAATCATCTCCGCATATGACTTTTGACCCAAAAAATGAGGATGAATGTTGGCGACTGAGACTTTCTTGCTCTTTCACTTTTAGCCTAATATGAAAACAAGTAACTAGTTAATATTCACAAAAACAAAATTTGATTATAACATATTATGTAGTTGTAACGTACATATTATATACCTTAAACTCCTTAGAGCTACACTTTTTCACGAATTCGTCCCAAATCCCTTTCGTGATGAAAGGATAGAGCACGTACGGTTGCATATCATTGTTAGGCCCCAACCTCGTTTTTGTGATCCATCGACTCACTAATCTTGACTTGAAATCTCTCCACCGCTTATCACAAGTAGTCAACACATCTCGTTTCTTCCTCTCATCCTCTTGTATTCCAAACTCTTTCTTCAATATATAAAATGAACCAATTATACACGATTAGTATAATAAACATGATTCAAATAAAATTAAAAGAATGGATTTTAAAAATACATAGGTTTACTTACTTTAGCATCTTCCCATAAACTATTTTTTAGGCCTTGTGGAACATCATCCCAACTATCGTACAAGATAGACACTTTGCTTCTACCGATTTCGCCGCAATGTGTCTTGTACGCACCAACATGATCCCCAATCGACGCATCCAATCATCCCACTGAAGTACTCTTTGGACCCCGGGTTTGGAACGTATCCCTTTTGTAGGACCTCTAGGCTTGCTCACTCTTTTCTTCCTACTACCTCCATCGGTTATATCGGTCTCGGAACGTGGCCGCGATCATCATCGGATGCATCATGCATTATGTGATCTTCCATCACTACACCGAAACCATAAAGCATAAAGACATGTTAGAATCATCAATGAAATAATATAAAATTATTTTAACCAAGCATAAAATATATAATTGTAGAATATTACATTAGTTACCTATTAATCACTTTTTTCTTTGACAACGTAAAATCCCTCATTATGGTCTCGACGAATGTAATTCGTGTCCGAGATCTTCCCCTAATATACTTGGAATTACTACGACGGAGCAATGACTTCATTGAATTGCTTATCGTATTCCTCTTCATCATGTACATCATCAATTCCAAGTATTCTCCTTTTTCCTTCAATGACAACAGACCATTTTGAATCAACGGGGTCAACCATGTAGAATACTTGTTTTGCTTGTGATGCCAATATCAAAGAATCTTCATGATGCCCTAACCTAATTTGAAATTGACTAATGTAAAAAAGTCATGTTCATCCTTCTTTACACCACGACGAATATCAAACCACTTGCATTGAAAGAGCGGAATCTTGAAGTCAACATAGTCAAGTTCTAATATATCTTCAATGAACCCGTAGTAAGACTTCATTCTCTCAATAATGGTTCTATCGTTTCTACTTTTGTACTACGATGACAAAGCTCCCAACGTAACACCACTGTTTTTGCATTGTGGATTTGTCATCTTGTCGTTTAGTGTAAAATGAATAACCATTGATGTCATACCCTTCATAGGAAAGAACTTGCATCTTTGACCCATATGCCAACCATCTCAACGTATCTGATACATCATTTTTTGGGTCAGATAGTTGGTTCATAACTCGTTCTTTAAACCAATCAACGAACGACCGATTATGCTCAATCATCAACTCACGTTCATTCTTCAATGGATACCGAACACTAAGCATCTTCTTGTGCTCATCTAAGTAAGGATGAACTTGTTTTAGATTTTCTAACACCAAAAATTTCGCTTTTCTTTTCAACTCTCCCTCAAGGCACAATCTTTTTCTCCCAATGGTACCACAACCAAACAAGCCTTCCTTCATGTCTAGATTTTGGCAATCCAATTGCTTGTGCACGTGCTAAATCTTGACTTACATATTCGGATACTTCCTCCGCAATGTTCTTTGGACAATACTTGCTTACAGTGCATTTGGATTCATCACTTTTTCCTTGAGAGTACCCATATGCCTTCGAAAGGCCACATATATCTCATACAAACAAGGCCCACAAAGTTTAATTTCTCGGACAAGATGAATTATCAAATGAGGCATGATGTCAAAGAACGATGGTGGGAAGTACATTTCAAATCGACACATCGTCTCTATTACATCGCCTTGCAACTTATCTAGAGTATTAGGATCAATCACCTTACTAGATATAGTTCTCAAGAAGAAACACAACTTTGTAATCGTGTATCTCACTTGGGAAGGCAAAATTCCTCGTATTGCAACAGGTAATAAATGCCGCATCAAGATATGACAATCATGAGATTTCAAACCAACGAGTTTCAAGTCCTTCGGTGAGACAAGTTTTCGAAAATTTGACGAGTATCCAAGCAGGGACCTTTAACCTATGCGGAGACTCACAAAAACTCGTTTTCTCCTTCTTAGACAAAGTGTAGCAAGTCGGTGGCGGTATAATAGCGTTGTCCCCGCTCCCGAGGTGCTAGTTACGGTCTTCCCATTTCGGCCATGTCTTTCCGAGCTTTAACTCCATCCTTTGTCTTCCGGGCATATTCAACAATGTTCCGACAATGGCATCACAAACATTTTTCTCAATGTGCATTAGATCAAGACAATGTCGACTTCTAAGAATTTCCAATATGGGAGGTCCCGAACTTAGATCTTTTCTTATATAAGTTCTTTGAGACACTTTTGAAGGGCTTGCCAAACTTTGTTTCAATATCTTTTACCCGATTAGAAACCCGATTACCACGCAAGGGTACGGGGGCTTCTCTCATCTCCACTTTTCCGTTGAACAACTTTTTCTTCTTACGAAATGGATGATCTAAAGGAAGCCATGTACGATAATGGAGGTACACATTCTTCCCGCAATGATGTAACCGCTCATCAATCATATACTCATCACAAATAGGGCATGCCTTTGCTCCTTTAACCGTATACCCAGACAAATTCCCGTAAGCGGAAAATCATTAATCGTGCAAAATATCATGGCACGTAATGTGAAGTTAGTTTTCGTATACGCATCGAACATCGAAACACCTTCATCCCACAACAATTTCAGATCTTGAAGGAGTGGGTCAAGATACACATCTATGTCGTTTCCGGGTTGCTTAGGACCCGAAATAAGAAGCGATAGCAGAATAAATTTACGCTTCATACATAACCAGGGGGCAGATTATAAATGGTCAGTTGAACCGGCCAAGTGCTATGTTGGGTACCTAGTGTGCCAAAAGGGTTCATCCCATCCGTACAAAGTCCAAGCCTAAGATTTCGAGGTTCTTTACCAAAACCTGGGAACTTTCGGTCGATATTTCTCCATTGCGGAGAATCGGCCGGATGTCTAAGCATCCCATCTTTCTTCCTCTTGTCCGCATGCCACCTTAATAATTTAGCATTATTTTCATCCGAAAATAAACGCCTAAATCTCGGAATGATTGGAAGATACCAAAGAACCTTCACCGGAGTTTCTTTCTTTCTCACTCCCTCATCATCCTCTTTTATCTTGTACCGAGACTCTCCACACCTTGGACACTCACCCAAATCCTTGTACTCATTTCGATACAGCACACAATCATTTGGACATGCATGTATCTTCTCATACTCCATACCTAATGGACACAACAATTTCTTTGCCTCATAGGTAGAGTTGGGAATTTCATTCCCTTCGGTAGCAATTCTTGTAAAAAAACTGAACAACTCACTTAGACTTTTATCTGTCCAACTATACTTCGATTTCATATTGAACAATGTGAGGATGCCAGAAAGTTTACTGAAATTCTTACACCCCGGATACATAGGTTTGTCCGCTGCACTTAAAATACTATCATACATATGGGGACGATCGGTTCCTTCATCCTCCAAATTGTGCAACATCTCATCTACCCTATCATTCTCATCAACTACCCTATCATTCTCATCAACTACCCTATCATTCTCATTATCATTATCTCCTTTTTCGATATCAACCTCAACCTCAACCTCAACCCCAACCTCAACCTCAACCTCAACATCAATGTGATCAACATGCAAATCATCACACAAGCTAGTGGAGCTCATACCGGATCATAAAACTCTCCATGCCATGTCCACCTCGTATAGTTGCTCTTAAACCCATGTCGAATCAAATGATCCTTAATTTGATCCACATCACGATACCCCCTAGAGTTATTGCAATCACAACAAGGACACAAGACTAAATTTGACCCATTCCGCAATTGATGTTCTAACGCAACTACGATAAATTCATCAACCCCTTGTAGAAATGTCGCCGAAATCCGATTACCATACATCCAGGTTTCGATCCATATTTATACACTATATAGACACCAAACAAGAACACAATCGATCACATCATTCAAAGTGTCTCATCAAATGCAGTCATGAACATTTGGGTCCTTATCACTCCAACCTAACCCATCCTTGAGTTTCTCATCTCACTAGTGAATGAACATTTGGTTTTCAATTCTAAGAAAAATCCGGCGGCACTTCCCCTACAGTTCTCCAAGTACACGATGAAGATAGTAGGTAAACTATCAACATATGTACCCGAGAGAACACTTAGGGAAATGAGCTAGATCTTTCTTAGAATCGAAAACCAAACATTCATTCACATCCTAAGTGAGATAAGAAACCCAAAGACGATCCCAAACAGGGGACTATTCAAGACTTACTCCCTACCGAGTAAGCCTCGAACGGGTATCTAGGCCAATGATGCACACATTGCAATTAAACAGCAAAAACCAATCCATTCCTTAGGTTTTCCTCCCCACCGCATTAAGGTATGTCCATATAAGTTTGGTCATAATTCAACATATGCTTTCCCAATCACATAACCAAACAATTCACATATACTTTCCCAATCACATAATTCAACATTATAGGGACAAATAAAACAAATAAACATAAAGCAAAAGCTATAATATATATACCTCTGCTCTCAAGGAGCGGCGAAGACAAGCACAACGAGGTGAGCTTAGAGCACCCGGCCGACAAGTAGAAGATGGGATATGGCAACCGCATTAGAGCATTAACCAATCCACAAATTAAATGCGATTAAGTCATAACTCATAAACATCAACTATCTAATATTAAGACATTAACAAATTAGAAATTAAGAAACAACATTAAGATTAAAGTAGAATTATTAAGAGTATTTTAGAGCACTACAAACTATATAAATTCATGAGCACTACAAACTACAAACATCCTAAATATAATCTTAAAATCTTAAACTACAAACTACAAATTAAACTACAAACATCCTAAATTAAATCTTAAAATTCAATCTTAAACTACGAACTACAATCACTCTACTAATACAATGACAAACTCCTTGATTAAAATCTAGCAAAAATAAGGAAAAAATAAAAAAAAAAAAAAAGAGAAATTGGTAAAAAAAATAAAGACAGAAAAATTGAAAAATCAAACATACATTGCCGGAGACGGGAGACGCCCAGCGGCGGCGGCGCGACGGCAAGAAGCGGGGGAGCGCGACGCGACGGCGGCGACGGCGAGCGGGGGAGCGCGGCGACGACGTTCAGCGACGGAGAAAGAGGCGTGCAAGAGAGAGAGAGAGTGAGTGAGTGAGATAAAGAGGAATGCAAGAGAGAGAGAGTGAGTGAGAGAAAGAGGCGTCTATCGCCGGCAAGGGGAGATGCCGGAGCAGAGGCGGCACGACGTGAGTGTGTGAATTCGACGGCACGACGGCAAGAGGAGTGCAAGAGAGAGAGAGAAGAGTGAGTGAGTGTTTGTGAATTTGGCCCAACTGATGGGCGGGATACGAAAAATATTAATAAGACTCATCTGCGTCGGATGGGCCTATGGTCCCACGAGATGACTCATAGCATGATAATTTGCTTGCCCGGAGCCGGCAAATAGGGCCAGCAAATGGGCCAGCAAATAGGGCAAGCAAATAGGCAAATGTTTGGGGAGAGTCATCTGCGTCGGACCATAGCCCCATCCGACGCTGATGAGTCTTATTAATATTTTTGGCTGGCCTGGGCACGCAGGGTTATCTGCGTCGGACCACCTTACCATCCGACGCAGATGACATGCATGCAATTTTATAAAATATAATGTACGGCATTTGCGTCATAGGGAACTCTGGTCCGACGCACATAGGGGCCCTTGTTGCGTCGTTTGCGGGTGTACGTGCGACGCAAAACATGTTTATATAATTTTGCAACGCTATGTGCGTCGGAGTTTCTGCCGGATCCGACGCACATGATCCTTTTGCGTCAGTTGCTCTCCTGTGCGACGCAAATAATCAGACGCAAATAATCCCAATTCGAAATTAAGCAAAATCTGAAATTAAAACATGACAAGGAATCTTACTTGATTAGGGGAAGGTAAAATTACACAATAAGAGACCCGAAAATCTCTACTTTGATCCGATTCACGACCCGAAAAACGCAACCCAAGAACAATTCATCCTCTTTGAAAAACCCACAAAACCGAGAACTGATGAAGATGGATGAACAAGAGTTGAAGTGTGATGATGATTGATAATGAAAGTTGTAGCTTTAATGGAGGTATTTGGTTGGAGCAAGAGGTTGAAGAAGATAGAAATAAGGGAGCCTCGTGGGATTTTGAATAAAAGAAAAAAAGAAGTGCAGTTGTTCTCCTTTACTTTTCCTTTTGTTTTTTTTTCCTACTTTCTCACTCCTTATAATACTAATATGATATATGTTGGGTACTTAACCTAGTAAATCTAGGAATTTGTTTTAACTACTTCTTAGGTAAAGTCAAATGAAAAATAAATATATATATTTGATAAAAGAGTATTTTAAATTATTTTTATAAACTAAAATAATATAAATAATAACTAAACAGGTATAAAAATACGGGGTGTTACAATTAGTCTAAGTATTATACCCATCTTCCCCCTTTTGACATTATAAAAAAGGAGAGCATCAACATGTTTAGCGAGTCAAAGTGAGATATAATCAGCAAAATAAGGCAAGTAGCTCAAGTAATATATACTAAGGATGCTGGTGCTATGTCATAATCCAACTCACAATCCGAAGTCATTAAGCAAAAAATAATCCAACTCACAATCCGAAATTATGAAGCAAGAAATTATTATGAAGGATAATGGCTGATAGCTAAGAAAGTAAGATAAAGAAAGGTAATGCAAGCTTGAAGATTTAAAATGGCAATTGGCTCAACAAGTGCTTAAACCTTTCTTTTCAGATTTTCAACTTCCGCAAATAAACATCATAGGACTTTCTTCACTGTGGCACTGTGTGTGTTTCTGTGCCACTGGACAATCTATTCCCTTTTAAATATAACTGGTCTTCACTGAAATTCAAAATGATGATCTTCAAAATTTTGATAATGTTTTTCATCTGTGAATTGAACTCTAAGATTTATCTCACACAAGTATCTTACTCTCCTTGTCTTCTTCTTTTCTTTTCTTTTCTTTTTCTTTTCATTCTATCTTCTTTCTTCTTCTTTAAAAAAAAAAGAGAGTCAGACCGTACAATAATACTAGAGTCAATCAATAAGAGATCAAATATAATAAGTTAATTCGGACCTCATTTTCTTTTTGATACATCTCCTGGCATTGTGCCTTGCACAGTGTGAATCCGTACTTTTCATTCTTTCACGTATTTGAGTTTCATTACAACCTTTTCATGTTCCCCCTTAACTGATGCGTCTTTTTCTTCCATCAAATTATCAAGATGTTTTTTCCCCATAGATTATCATGAATCAAGATTAAAAGCACTTGTTGAACTTTGGAGCAATGGGTGGGGAAAAGAAGGATAATAATAGGGAAATGACGATAAGGTGAGACATATGAAAGAAAGAAATAATGAGGCACAAATGTCAAACTCATAAATAGAAAATCAGAATATCGGGCTAAAGATCAAGCTTGGCATAGGAGAAAGAATTAACATTTCATAGCTCAATAATTCGGCAACTTAGGATCATAAAGTTTATTAGTTCGGCAACTTAGGATCATGATATTAGGACAGCATCATTAGACCATTACGAGTCCTTTTTATATCAAGTAGACTTTTTCTCACAGTGTTTCACAAAGACATGCACTCCTACTCCAATCAACATATTTAAAGGAGGACAACAGGCATAATACTCAACTAATTTCCATATATTAATCCCAAAGCCACGAATTATCTTGTAAAAAACTCATGCATGAAATTCAACAAAGTTACCTCGATCACACAATTGTGATGTGCTCAACAAATTGTGTTTCAAACCACTTACCAACATCACATTCTCTATGGAGTGTGTTAGGGATTTGCCAACGTTTCCAATACCAATTATTTCTCCCTTTTTGTTGTCGCCAAATGTAACACCCTCCATGGTAGGCTACTAGTGAGAGGAATTGAGATTTATCACCAGTCATATGTCTTGAGCAACCACTGTCTAAATACCATAGACTCTCACGTTTGCCTGTAAAAAGATCACTTGTTAGTTTTAGGAACCCAAATCTGTTTGGGTCCCTTTTTCTTTCGTTGAGCTTCTAACAAGTCTTTTCTAACCCATATTTGAGTTACATACTTTACATTTTTCGCAACACTCTTTTTCTTGACATTACAGTTATCCATAAGGTGTCCATTCTTTCCACAGAAGTTGCAAATCAAATATTCAGGTAGATCGACATATTTTCTTTTACGAAAGTCTCTTTCAAAATTTTTGGCACTGTGCCTTACACTGTGTCTCTGGTCTGTATATCCTAAACCAATTATGTTTCGATTGCTAGTTGTACAGGACATATAGTCTAGGACATTTTGACCAACAGACCATTTTTCATATAATTTTCGAGCAATAGCCAATTGTGATTCCAAGAATTCAACAGAAGTGTTTAGATCGCTATTTCTTTTTCTCGAAATTTTCAAATCTTTTTATACTTTATCAAGTTCATCACTTAACTTAGCATCATGAGGTAACATAAGTGGAACAATTCTGGATCTTTGTCTTGATTCTTTCAACTCAGTTAACTCATGTTTTAACGATTCAATTTGATTTTCAAGATCCGAATTTTTAGCCTCTAGCACAGTGTATGGCACAGTGTTATTAGCAACTTCTTTTGCAAGAGACTTTTCGTACCTTAAAGCATTTAACTCAACATTTTTCTCTTCAACAGTTTTTTCAAGTTCATCATTCTTTTTCATCAGATCTTTACAGTCTTTTAATAAATCCTTATATTCCAATTCCAACCCAATATTTTACTTAGTTAAATTTTTTACTTCCTTTTTCATGATTAAAAAATCATCATTCATTTCTTGACAATCATCAATGACATTTCCAAGCAAAGTAACAAGTTGGTTTTTTGAAAGAAGATGTATTGAAGGTTTTAGAGAAAGAAGACTTACTTCACTGTCCTCGTTTTCATCTTGTGAGTTCGAATTTTTTGCCGTTAGACACAAGTGAGAATCATCCAGGCACTGTACCTTTCTCTGAGTTGTCTGTACAGCATTCAGACACAATTTTTCTTCATGGCACTGTGCCTCTGACTGTTCTTCTTCAGAATTCGAAACGGCAGCAATCATTGCCATCTTGATCTCCTTCTTTGTTTGCTCCCTTTTTTCTTTAGGCTTCTCATCATCCCATAAGGGACATTCCTTTATCCTATGATTGTACTCACCACACTTGAAACAACAAGAATTAGTGGCACTTTTCTTAAAGTTAGAGGTAGTGCTCTTACCTTTGAAATTTCCATCTTTTTTATGATTGTTGTTTTTGTTCTTTTTGAGAAATTTTTTAAATCTCCTAGTAAGAAGATCAATATCATCATCTTTATCACTACCTTCACTTTCCAATTCAGTTCTTAAGGCTATACCCTTAATTTTTGGTTCAATAGTCTTAGAATCTAAAAATAGTTCATGAGTCATTAATGATCCAATAAGTTGTTCTAGTGAGAGTTTTTTCAAATCTTTAGCTTCTTGAATAGTAGTTATTTTAGGGAGCCAATGATTTACTAAACTTCTTAACACCTTTATAACTAAATATTCAAAAGTATAGGTTTTGCCTAGAGAGCGCAATTCATTAGTGATTAGTGTAAATCGGGAAAAAAATCTTTAATAGATTCTTCCTTATTCATAGTAAACAGTTCATATTGTTGCACAAGTAAATCAATTTGAGATTGTTTTACTTCATTCGTACCTTCGTGGGCCAATTCTAAAGTATCCCATATCTCCTTTGCTGTAGAGCATGCTGAGATCCTTGAGTATTCATCAGGTCCAATTCCATATTGGAGAATACTCATAACTTTGAAGTTCTTTTCGGATTTTGCATAATCAACTGAATTGTAGTCGTCTTCATCCTAGTCGACCATCTTTCCTTCAGTATTTTTGGCTTGGATAAGGATTGGTCATTTTCTTATGACTTTCCAGCATTCATAATCCGATCCTTGGATGTAGATCCTCATCCTAACCTTCCACCATCCGTAATCTTTTCCGTTGAAAATCGGACACTTTGAGTGTCTTTCTCGAGAGTCATCTTGCATGTTCATGACTTCTATTCTCTAGGGATGAGCCTTTCGAGAATAGCCTGCTCTGATACCACTTGTTGGATGATGTTATGGTTTTATATAGTGTTTTTCCCCCCTATATTTGAGCTAAAATGTGTTTCAATGGTGCTCTTAGGAGCCATTTTATGCTAACTTTCTCCATCGAGTTGTGGCTTTCTGTTATGTGTCTGATTGCAGGTTTTAGGGAGCTATCTCCCTATTTTCTACCATTATCGACCATTACTTTGGATTTGGAGAGGTTCGAAGACATATATGATGAGTTCCGGGGTCCCGAGAACACTTTCCGAGGCCTTGGACAAAAGAAGAAGTGAAGCCTTGGCGTCTGAAGTCAAGGAAGGAAGAATCGGACTTTAGCCCGATGACATCGGGCGTCTCAAGCCCGATCGGGCGTTCATCGTCATTGGGACAAACATTGTTGCGGACCCGATCGGGCGACGTTGCCGTTCGTTATTTCATTTGTCAAGCCCGTCGGGCGGATCGGCCCGATCTCATCGGGCGTTCTGTGTTGGATGCTCGAGTCGATGTGCGGCCCGATCCCATCGGGCGTGTCGCCCGATTGAATCGGGCGAGGCCTAAGTTTGGATATCTGCTGCTGCTTTTGGCCCGATCCCATCGGGCTGACTTGGCCCGATCGGGCTTCTCCTCCGCGCACGCTCATTTAATGAGTTTCGAGCACTTAGTATAAATAGGAAAGTTAGAACATCTTTTAGGCATCTTGTTTTTAGTCCTTAATTCTCATAGTTTCTCTCAAGAACCCTAGTTACTACTTTTCATTGTGGATTCAAGATTAAACCTTTGGATTGCTTGCAAGTTCAATATAGTTATTTTATTTGGTAATCTTCTTCCTTGTTTTCTCCATTATTGTTTGTTTTCTCTATTATTGATTGGATTGATTTCTTAATTAATTGCAATAGTTGAAAGTATGAATTTTTACATTGATTTTGTTATTGTTTTCTCAAGCATGAGTGAGTAGTTTTATTTCTAGGATTGTGGGGATCTATGTATGCAATGAGGGATTGATAGATTAGTAAAATTACTCTTTATTTTAATTGTTTCCCTGTGATTGAATCGTTCATGCTAGATTTATGAATTAGGCTCGATTTATATTTCTACTTTCGCAATATTGAATCTGCTTCGAGAGGAGAGATTTCGTATAGGCTTTCAATCATTAGGCATAGTGATCCTTGACCATGCGAGAGCGGCTAGGTGATCTTTGAGGGAGGTAATGTTCGAGAGAAATTACATGTGCCCTAGATAAATTGACTTATTGGGTGATTATTATTCGTCTCTGATTTCCTGGATTGTATGCATAGTGATCCATAGTCCTAGTTCTTTATTAATTGATTCTTACCTTCATACTTAGTTTTGTCATTTGCCTATTAGTTCAGTAAAACAAACCATTTTCATCTGATTTAGTTAGTATAATATTAGAGTTCAGATATAATAGTATAACTTTCTCCCTGTGGATTCGATCCTGACTTCCCTGACTACTTGTTAGTGGACCTTAGGTTATTTTTGATAAGGTGATACGACTTTAGCCTGTCAAATTTTGGCGCCGTTGCCGGGGAGACGGTTTATTTTTATTTTGTCTGAATTATAGTATTACACTAACCTCTACTCCGAAGAACACCTGTTCTTTGGAGCATCTCACGTTTGTTTTAGTGTTTTTGGTGTATGAGTAGGAAATTGAAATCCCCAGATCTCATTCCATTTGACCCGGAGATTGAAAAGACTGCTCGTAGACTCAAAAAGGCAACTAAGCAAACCGAGTTGTCTGCAGGGACACCTTCCCAAAAGGCATCTTCTCCACCATCTTCACCACACCAAGGCTTCCCTGTCTCACCTATTACTGCTAGAATGGGTGACGAAGCTAAACCGACCTTCAGAGACTATGCACAACCATCTCCTGATAATGTGCCCACTGGGGTCCGGTTGCCTACTCTTGCTGCTGCGAACTTTGAAATCAAGTCTCATGTTCCGAATATGGTTCGAATAATCGGTTTCTTTGGGTTACCATCCTGAAGACCCAAATCGCACACTGCAGCGGTTTTTACAATGTTGTGCTACTCGAAGCAAAGCGGGTGTTCTGCTTGATGAGATGAAACTCATCTTATTTGGTTTTTCTCTGCGCGACAAAGCTCTATTTTGGTATAATAAGTTGCCTTCCACCATCACCACCTGGGCAGAGCTCTCAAAGATTTTTCTCATCAAGTGGTACCCTTACCAAAAGACTGCAGATATGCGTCATGCCATAGTAACTTTCACCCAAGATCCTGGAGAGTCACTATATGAAGCTTGGGAAAGATTCAAAGATCTGCAGCGTCTTTGCCCCCATCATGGTTTTGACAAATGGTATCTGTGCCATATTTTCTACACTAGAGTTGATGCCGATACTAGACGGGTAATTGATGGAGCTGCTGGTGGGTTCTTCATGGATAAAGCCATAGACGAAGGGTATGAACTTCTGGAGAAACTCGCTTCTAACCAAGCGTCTACTATCCGTTCTTCTATGACAAAGGGAGGCAAACATGAGGTTGAAGCCATTTCTTTACTGACCGGGCAACTAGCTGCTCTTCACCAGAAGATTGATTCTTTGAAGCTAGGTAACAATTCCCCCCCTCACATGAGTGTCAATGCTATGGCTAGTGTTTCTGGTTACAATGCTTTCATCTGTGACGCTTGTGGGATAGCTGGACATAACTCTCAAGAGTGCCCCTCTCTCTCACATTCTAGTGAGCCAGTGCACGCATTACAATCCCAACACAAGCCCCAGTTCGATCCTTACTCCAATACATATAATCCTGGGATGAGAGATCATCCAAATCTCTCGTATAGGAACAATAATGTGATGAATCCGCAACAACAACATTATCCACTGCATCAACAACAACAACAATATCAACCACAAGCTCCTCCTGGATATCAGAGAACTCAGTTTCAACGACATCATTCTACACCCCCTTCGGACCCGACTATTCTTTGAACTCAAAAGTCTAATGTTGCGAGATGCGAAAGGTATTATTTCCTTTCAAGCGTATACCGAGTCTCAATTTGAGAGCTTGCATGCTCAGAATAAGCTACAAGGGACACACAATAAGATGTTGGAGTCACAAATAGCTCAGCTGGCTAGTTCATCTGCTAGTAGGCCATCTGGGTCACTGCCTTCGCAACCAATGCAACCCGGGGGACACCGCCAATGCTATCACCCTTCGCGGTGGAGTGCGATACGATGCTCCGGCAATGCTAGAGGTGGAATCACCAAGTGCTAAGAAACCACGGGAAGTGCCCGAGGATCTTGAACCTCGGGGCGGCAGCAAGGAGCTGCAGACAAGACTATGGAGGTGACTAAGGAGAAAACTGTGCCTCCGGTGATCAAGCTACCATTCCCCGAGCGGATGCTCAAGAAGAAGCTCGACCACCAGTATGGTAAGTTTTTAGAGGTGGTAAAGAATCTGCAGATAACAGTTCCTTTTACTGAATTATTAAATCAAGTGCCTGCTTATTCTAAATTTTTGAAAGAACTGTTGATGAGGAAGCGGACTCTCAATGAGGTGGAGATCGTGGCTTTTCTCTTTGAATGCAGCGCTCTTTTACAAAACCAGTCTCCACCTAAATTGAAAGATCCAGGGAGTTTTTCCATCCCCTGTCGCATTGGCACCATATTTATCGACAAAGCTTTATGTGATTTGGGTGCCAGTGTAAGTGTCATGCCTCTTTCTATCTGTAAGCAACTGAACATGGGTGAACTAAAATATACTACCATTACTCTGCAAATGGCTGACCGTTCTGTGAAATACCCCCTAGGTATATTAGAGGACGTTCCTGTTAGAGTAGGTAAATTCTTTATCCCTGTGGACTTTGTTATATTAGACATGGCCGAAGACACTCAAACACCCATTATCCTTGGGAGACCTTTCCTCCATCGCTTGGAGCAAGATGATAGATGTTAAGAGTGGGAAACTGACATTGACTGTGGGGGATGATAAGGTCATATTTAGCCTAAACAATGCACCTAAAAGCCCAATGCTAGAGGAATCATGTTATAGTGTTGATGTTATAGATGAACCGATCCATGATTGCATGCTTCATTCCCCCTCCCATGCTGCTTCAAATGATGTGCTTGTCTTAGAATCTATTGCAGGTGATAAGCATTTTCTAACGGTCTTACCGACTCACAAAAAGACCATTGGCTATAGCACTGATGACTTGACCGGAATCAACCCTGACCATAATGAGCACCGCATTCATCTACAAGAGGGCCACCACACTAGCATTACAGTTCAACGCGGGTTGCAAGAGATGGTGCAACATGTGGCTACTAAACTGCTCGATCCAGGCTGATGGGCGGCTGATGTCCATGTCCCTTCCCTCTCCCTTGTTGCAATGAGGCCATTGCCAAGTTCAGCTTGGGGGAGGATTTCTGTAAGTATTAGTATTGTTTTCTTTTTGTTTTTATTATTGCTTTTCTTTTTGTTTTTACTGCTTTTTAGGTTAGTTAAGTTAAATATTGCTGAAGAAATACAAAAATACGAGTTGAATACGACAGTGATTGATTGCTTCCCCGTGCCCCGAACTTTACTTTGAAAAATGATTTAACTCATTATCTTGGATAGTTGGGCATTTGTGATTGGGATGTTGTGATGTGATCTCTCGATTGCCTTGATCTTGAGTGAATTTTGATGATAAAGTGCCTATTTTAACCGCATGCTTGAATTGGTTAGATTGTGAGGATTCATTCTAGCCCTCGGATTTATCTCTATATCCGGTCTATTCTTGTGTGTTAGTTCCTCGTAGCATTCTTATCTTGGTTTTGGCATTGTACTCGTTGATTTCTCGGTGACTTTAGACATGTCTTTGTGATAGAGGCGTTCATTTGTTTAATCTTTAAGCCTCGAGTTGTTTAATGAATCATTTTCCCCCTAGCCCCGCTCGAGCCTAATGACTTCTTTTTGGATCTATATTAAGCCACATTACACGCCTTGAGCCTTTTCAATGACTATTGTCCCAAGCCTAGCTTGGGGGAGCATTTGTTGAGTTAATAGCATATTGTGTGGTTGATTCCGTAGGGTGGTTGGAAAATAATGATATGGTTGTACAAAGAAAAGAAAGAAAAAGAAAAATGAAGTGAAAAAAGTGATAGTGAAAAAAAATCGAAAAATTTCTATGATCTTCACTCGTTAACTTTCAAAAGTGTTGGAAATTATGTTGAAAATGACAATTATTGGTTGGTTCGTGAAACTACAAGAGTTGGTTATTATCTTGGTTAAGTTGTTGATGCCATGGGAGTTGTTTCGACCACACCTAGTCCTACTAGTGTTTTTTGCTCCCCTTTCTTGGCTTTTCCACCACATTCCCTAAATAATTTCCGTACCTTTACCCGAGCCCCATTACAACCTTAAGAAAGACCTTTTGAGCACATGTTTGATTGTTTATTGGAATAATACTGAGTCAATATGCCAAAGTTGAAGATTACGTTTGTTATTTGAGTCGACCTGATTAGGATGAGCGATATTGTACCTTTCTAAACACATGAGAGTGTGAGTGGGAATGGCTATTATGGTTGGGTTGGTGAGCGATCGGGCACATATTTTGCCTGCCACAAAATTGAGAGGAGTGACACCTCGGTGAGCACCTTTTTAAGATTTGCATGATATGTAGGGCAGCTGCATTTGATGGTTTACTTTAGTGATTGGTAGTCAGGTGATCTGAGCAACTGAACTTGAATTTTGCTTGCTTGAGCGATTTTGAGTTGGAAATAATTGAGTTTAAACTTTTCTATCTGAGGGGTGAAGCAATCCTATTCTTATTCATGTTATGCTTTGCTTGAGGACAAGCAAAGGTTTAGCTTGGGGGAGTTTGATGTTATGGTTTTATATAGTGTTTTTCCCCCCTATATTTGAGCTAAAATGTGTTTCAATGGTGCTCTTAGGTGCCATTTTATGCTAACTTTCTCCATCGAGTTGTGGCTTTCTGTTCTGTGTCTGATTGCAGGTTTTAGGGAGCTATCTCCCTATCTTCTACCATTATCTGACCATTACACTGGACTGGAGAGGTTCGAAGACATATATGATGAGTTCCGGGGTCCCGAGAACACTTTCCGAGGCCTTGGACAAAAGAAGAAGTGAAGCCTTGGCGTCTGAAGCCAAGGAAGGAAGAATCGGACTTTAGCCCGATGACATCGGGCGTCTCAAGCCCGATCGGGCGTTCATCGTCATTGGGACAAACATTGTTGCGGACCCGATCGGGCGACGTTGCCCGTTCGTTATTTCGCTGTCAAGCCCGATCGGGCGGATCGGCCCGATCTCATCGGGTGTTCCTGTGCGCTGGATGCTCAGAGTCGATGTGCGGCCCGATCCCATCGGGCGTGTCGGCCCGATTGAATCGGGCGAGGCCTAAGTTTGGATATCTGCTGCTGCTTTTGGCCCGATCCCATCGGGCTGACTTGGCCCGATCGGGCTTCTCCTCCGCGCACGCTCATTTAATGAGTTTCGAGCACTTAGTATAAATAGGAAAGTTAGAACATCTTTTAGGCATCTTGTTTTTAGTCCTTAATTCTCATAGTTTCTCTCAAGAACCCTAGTTACTACTTTTCATTGTGGATTCAAGATTAAACCTTTGGATTGCTTGCAAGTTCAATATAGTTATTTTATTTGGTAATCTTCTTCCTTGTTTTCTCCATTATTGTTTGTTTTCTCTATTATTGATTGGATTGATTTCTTAATTAATTGCAATAGTTGAAAGTATGAATTTTTACATTGATTTTGTTATTGTTTTCTCAAGCATGAGTGAGTAGTTTTATTTCTAGGATTGTGGGGATCTATGTATGCAATGAGGGATTGATAGATTAGTATAATTACTCTTTATTTTAATTGTTTCCTGTGATTGAATCGTTCATGCTAGATTTATGAATTAGGCCTGATTTATATTTCTACTTTCGCAATATTGAATCTGCTTCGAGAGGAGAGATTTCGTATAGGCTTTCAATCATTAGGCATAGTGATCCTTGACCATGCGAGAGCGGCTAGGTGATCTTTGAGGGAGGTAATGTTCGAGAGAAATTACATGTGCCCTAGATAAATTGACTTATTGGGTGATTATTATTCGTCTCTGATTTCCTGGATTGTATGCATAGTGATCCATAGTCCTAGTTCTTTATTAATTGATTCTTACCTTCATACTTAGTTTTGTCATTTGCCTATTAGTTCAGTAAAACAAACCATTTTCATCTGATTTAGTTAGTATAATATTAGAGTTCAGATATAATAGTATAACTTTCTCCCTGTGGATTCGATCCTGACTTCCTTGACTACTTGTTAGTGGACCTTAGGTTATTTTTGATAAGGTGATACGACTTTAGCCTGTCAAATTTTGGCGCCGTTGCCGGGGAGACGGTTTATTTTTATTTTGTCTGAATTATAGTATTACACTAACCTCTACTCCGAAGAACACCTGTTCTTTGGAGCATCTCACGTTTGTTTTAGTGTTTTTGGTGTATGAGTAGGAAATTGAAATCCCCAGATCTCATTCCATTTGACCGGGAGATTGAAAAAGGCGCTCGTAGACTCAAAAAGGCAACTAAGCAAACCGAGTTGTCTGCAGGGACATCTTCCCCAAAGGCATCTTCTCCACCATCTTCACCACACCAAGGCTTCCCCTGTCTCACCTATTCTTGCTAGAATGGGTGACGAAGCTAAACCGACCTTCGTGAGACTATGCACAACCATCTCCCGATAATGTGCCCACTGGGGTCCGGGTTGCCTACTCTTCTTCGTTGCGAACTTTGAAATCAAGTCTCATGTTACGAATATGGTTGGAATAATCGGTTCTTTGGGTTACCATCCGAAGACCCAAATCGGCACTGCGGCGGTTTTTACAATGTTGTGCTACTCGAAGCAAGGCGGGTGTTACCGCCGATGAGATGAAACTCATCTTATTTGGTTTTTCTCTCGCGCGACAAAGCTCTATTTTGGTATAATAAGTTGCCTTCCACCATCACCACCCGGGCGAGCTCTCAAAGATTTTTCTCATCAAGTGGTACCCTTACCAAAAGATCGAGATATGCGTCATGCCATAGTAACTTTCACCCAAGATCCCTGGAGAGTCACTATATGAAGCTTGGGAAAGATTCAAAGATCTGCGGCGTCTTTGCCCCCATCATGGTTTTGACAAATGGTATTCGTGCCATATTTTCTACACTAGAGTTGATGCCGATACTAGACGGGTAATTGATGGAGGCTGGCTGGTGGGTTCTTCATGGATAAAGCCATGGACGAAGGGTATGAACTTACGGAGAAACTCGCTTCTAACCAAGCGTCTACTATCCGTTCTTCTATGACAAAGGGAGGCAAACATGAGGTTGAAGCCATTTCTTTTCCGACCAGGGCAACTAGCCGCTCTTCACCAGAAGATTGATTCTTTGAAGCTAGGTAACAATTCCCCCCTCACATGAGTGTCAATGCTATGGCTAGTGTTTCGGTTACAATGCTTTCATCTGTGACGCTTGTGGGATAGCTGGACATAACTCTCAAGAGTGCCCCTCTCTCTCACATTCTAGTGAGCCGGTGCACGCATTACAATCCCAACACAAGCCCCAGGTTCGATCCTTACTCCAATACATATAATCCTGGGATGAGAGATCATCCAAATCTCTCGTATAGGAACAATAATGTGATGAATCCGCAACAACAACATTATCCACTGCATCAACAACAACAACAATATCAACCACAAGCTCCTCCTGGATATCAGAGAACTCAGTTTCAACAGCATCATTCTACACCCCGCCCGGACCCGGCTATTCTTTGAACTCAAAAGTCTAATGTTGCGAGATGCGTAAAGGTATTATTTCCTTTCAAGCGGATACTGAGTCTCAATTTGAGAGCTTGCATGCTCGGGAATAAGCTACAAGGGACACACAATAAGATGTTGGAGTCACAAATAGCTCGTTGGCTAGTTCATCTCGCTAGTAGGCCATCCGGGTCACCGCCTTCGCAACCAATGCAACCCGGGGACACCGCCAATGCTATCACCCTTCGCAGTGGAGTGCAAGACGATGCTCCTAAGCAATGCTAGAGGTGGAATCACCAAGTGCTAAGAAACCACGGGAAGTGCCCGAGGATCTTGAACCTCGGGGCAGAGCAAGGAGCCGCAGACAAGACTATGGAGGTGACTAAGGAGAAAATCGTGCCTCTCCGGTGATCAAGCTACCATTCCCGAGCGGATGCTCAAGAAGAAGCTCGACCACCGGTATGGTAAGTTTTTAGAGGTGGTAAAGAATCTGCAGATAACGGTTCCTTTTCTTGAATTATTAAATCAAGTGCCTCGCTTATTCTAAATTTTTGAAAGAACTGTTGATGAGGAAGCGGACTCTCAATGAGGTGGAGAGCGTGGCTTTTATCGCTGAATGCGGCGCTCTTTTACAAAACCAGTCTCCACCTAAATTGAAAGATCCGGGGAGTTTTTCCATCCCCTCGTCGCATTGGCACCATATTTATCGACAAAGCTTTATGTGATTTGGGTGCCGGTGTAAGTGTCATGCCTCTTTCTATCTCGTAAGTAATCGAACATGGGTGAACTAAAATATACTACCATTACTCGCAAATGGCCGACCGTTACGTGAAATACCCCCTAGGTATATTAGAGGACGTTCTGTTAGAGTAGGTAAATTCTTTATCCCTGTGGACTTTGTTATATTAGACATGGCCGAAGACACTCAAACACCCATTATCCTTGGGAGACCTTTCCTCCATACTTTGGAGCAGGTGATAGATGTTAAGAGTGGGAAACCGACATTGATTGTGGGGGATGATAAGGTCATATTTAGCCTAAACAATGCACCTAAAAGCCCAATGCTAGAGGAATCATGTTATAGTGTTGATGTTATAGATGAACCGATCCATGATTGCATGCTTCATTCCCCCTCCCATGCCGCTTCAAATGATGTGCTTGTCTTAGAATCTATTGCGAGGTGATAAGCATTTTCTAACGGTCTTACCGACTCACAAAAAGACCATTGGCTATAGCATCGATGACTTGACCAGGAATCAACCCCGACCATAATGAGCACCGCATTCATCTACAAGAGGGCCACCACACTAGCATTACGGTTCAACGCGGGTTGCAAGAGATGGTGCAACATGTGGCTACTAAAGCTGCTCGATCCAGGCGATGGGCGGGCGATGTCCATGTCCCTTCCCTCTCCCCTTGTTGCAATGAGGCCATTGCCAAGTTCGACTTGGGGGAGGATTTCGTAAGTATTAGTATTGTTTTCTTTTTGTTTTTATTATTGCTTTTCTTTTTGTTTTTCTTGCTTTTTAGGTTAGTTAAGTTAAATATTGCTTGAAGAAATACAAAAATACGAGTTGAATACGAATGCATTGATTGCTTCCCGTGCCCCGAACTTTACTTTGAAAAATGATTTAACTCATTATCTTTGGATAGTTGGGCATTTGTGATTGGGATGTTGTGATGTGATCTCTGATTGCCTTGATCTTGAGTGAATTTTGATGATAAAGTGCCTATTTTAACTGCATGCTTGAATTGGTTAGATTGTGAGGATTCATTCTAGCCCTCGGATTTATCTCTATATCCGGTCTATTCTTGTGTGTTAGTTCCTCGTAGCATTCTTATCTTGGTTTTGGCATTGTACTCGTTGATTTTTGGTGACTTTAGACATGTGCTGTGATAGAGGCGTTCATTTGTTTAATCTTTAAGCCTCAGAGTTGTTTAATGAATCATTTTCCCCCTAGCCCCGCTGAGCCTAATGACTTCTTTTTGGATCTATATTAAGCCACATTACACGCCTTGAGCCTTTTCAATGACTATTGTCCCAAGCCTAGCTTGGGGGAGCATTTGTTGAGTTAATAGCATATTGTGTGGTTGATTCCGTAGGGTGGTTGGAAAATAATGATATGGTTGTACAAAGAAAAGAAAGAAAAAGAAAAATGAAGTGAAAAAAGTGATAGTGAAAAAAATCTGAAAAATTTCTATGATCTTCACTCGTTAACTTTCAAAAGTGTTGGAAATTATGTTGAAAATGACAATTATTGGTTGGTTCGTGAAACTACAAGAGTTGGTTATTATCTTGGTTAAGTTGTTGATGCCATGGGAGTTGTTTCGACCACACCTAGTCCTACTAGTGTTTTTTGCTCCCCTTTCTTGGCTTTTCCACCACATTCCCTAAATAATTTCCGTACCTTTACCCGAGCCCCATTACAACCTTAAGAAAGACCTTTTGAGCACATGTTTGATTGTTTATTGGAATAATACTGAGTCAATATGCCAAAGTTGAAGATTACGTTTGTTATTTGAGTCGACCTGATTAGGATGAGCGATATTGTACCTTTCTAAACACATGAGAGTGTGAGTGGGAATGGCTATTATGGTTGGGTTGGTGAGCGATCGGGCACATATTTTGCCTGCCACAAAATTGAGAGGAGTGACACCTCGGTGAGCACCTTTTTAAGATTTGCATGATATGTAGGGCAGCTGCATTTGATGGTTTACTTTAGTGATTGGTAGTCAGGTGATCTGAGCAACTGAACTTGAATTTTGCTTGCTTGAGCGATTTTGAGTTGGAAATAATTGAGTTTAAACTTTTCTATCTGAGGGGTGAAGCAATCCTATTCTTATTCATGTTATGCTTTGCTTGAGGACAAGCAAAGGTTTAGCTTGGGGGAGTTTGATGTTATGGTTTTATATAGTGTTTTTCCCCCCTATATTTGAGCTAAAATGTGTTTCAATGGTGCTCTTAGGTGCCATTTTATGCTAACTTTCTCCATCGAGTTGTGGCTTTACGTTACGTGTCGATTGCAGGTTTTAGGGAGCTATCTCCCTATCTTCTACCATTATCTGACCATTACACTGGACTGGAGAGGTTCGAAGACATATATGATGAGTTCCGGGGTCCCGAGAACACTTTCCGAGGCCTTGGACAATCGAAGAAGTGAAGCCTTGGCGTCTGAAGCCAAGGAAGGAAGAATCGGACTTTAGCCCGATGACATCGGGCGTCTCAAGCCCGATCGGGCGTTCATCGCCATTGGGACAAACATTGTTGCGGGCCCGATCGGGCGACGTTGCCCGTTCGTTATTTCGCTGTCAAGCCCGATCGGGCGGATCGGCCCGATCTCATCGGGCGTTCCTGTGCGCTGGATGCTCAGAGTCGATGTGCGGCCCGATCCCATCGGGCGTGTCGGCCCGATTGAATCGGGCGAGGCCTAAGTTTGGATATCTGCTGCTGCTTTTGGCCCGATCCCATCGGGCTGACTTGGCCCGATCGGGCTTCTCCTCCGCGCACGCTCATTTAATGAGTTTCGAGCACTTAGTATAAATAGGAAAGTTAGAACATCTTTTAGGCATCTTGTTTTTAGTCCTTAATTCTCATAGTTTCTCTCAAGAACCCTAGTTACTACTTTTCATTGTGGATTCAAGATTAAACCTTTGGATTGCTTGCAAGTTCAATATAGTTATTTTATTTGGTAATCTTCTTCCTTGTTTTCTCCATTATTGTTTGTTTTCTCTATTATTGATTGGATTGATTTCTTAATTAATTGCAATAGTTGAAATTATGAATTTTTACATTGATTTTGTTATTGTTTTCTCAAGCATGAGTGAGTAGTTTTATTTCTAGGATTGTGGGGATCTATGTATGCAATGAGGGATTGATAGATTAGTATAATTACTCTTTATTTCAATTGTTTCATGTGATTGAATCGTTCATGCTAGATTTATGAATTAGGCCTAATTTATATTTCTACTTTCGCAATATTGAATCTGCTTCGAGAGGAGAGATTTCGTATAGGCTTTCAATCATTAGGCATAGTGATCCTTGACCATGCGAGAGCGGCTAGGTGATCTTTGAGGGAGGTAATGTTCGAGAGAAATTACATGTGCCCTAGATAAATTGACTTATTGGGTGATTATTATTCGTCTCTGATTTCCTGGATTGTATGCATAGTGATCCATAGTCCTAGTTCTTTATTAATTGATTCTTACCTTCATACTTAGTTTTGTCATTTGCCTATTAGTTCAGTAAAACAAACCATTTTCATCTGATTTAGTTAGTATAATATTAGAGTTCAGATATAATAGTATAACTTTCTCCCTGTGGATTCGATCCTGACTTCCCTGACTACTTGTTAGTGGACCTTAGGTTATTTTTGATAAGGTGATACGACTTTAGCCTGTCATTGGAACACAAGGTGACACTCAAGAAGGGGGGTTGAATTGAGTGGCTAAAACTAATCAATTTTCGCAAAAACACTCTTATAGCACAGTGTCATGCACTGTGTTATTCACTCGTAAACTCTTCGATTGATTTTTTGCTCGAACGAAATTGTATCAAACAATAAAACAATGAAATCAAATAATAAGACACAGAAATTTAACGTGGTTCAATCTCACCTCTGAGATCTACGTCCACACAAACTACTCTTTTATTATTTGAATCGTAAAATACCAAACTCTTGATACAATTCGATTCCCCCACTACTAACTCTAGTAGTGCTCCCCAACACTTAACCCTAAGTATTGCTACTCTCTATAATATGAAAAATTACAGAAAGAATGATTCCTCAAAAGCGTGCTTCTTATTCAAGTAAATAAAGGATCGTTACAAACTTTGTTTAGAGACCTTAACTTACTAGAACTCTGTGCCGTACAATGTGCTCTAGGAGTTCGTTTTCAGCTCTCAAAATATTAATCTCGCCAAATCTGAAAACGTGATTTGTTATAATGATTTATATCCCTTATATAATTCAATCAGCTGAATAAAAATTATTCTCCAAGAAGTAATTATCTTTTTGAATAATTTTTATTCTTAAAATAAAGGGATATAATTCTTTTCCTTTTCAAAATCCAATTTTATCTTTTATAAAAACTGATTTCCTTCTCTCCTTGTAAGATAAGTATTACTCCATATCTTATCCTAATTTTATTCATATCAGTTTTTTTATCCAAAATCTTTGTCAAAATCTTTTCTTTAAAAATCGGTTTTTCTTTTCATAAACACTTTCCTTTTTTTTCGAAAACAAAAAAACTTATCTTATTAAAAATTGATTTTCGAAAATTAAAAACCTTTTCTTTTTAAAACTGATTTTCGAAAATAAAAATCCTTTTCTTTTTAAACTTGATTTTCGAAAACAAAAATCCTTTTCTTATTCGAAAATCTTGTTTTATCAAAAGTTCAAAACTATCCCTTTCTAATTTTAGCACAAAGTTCTAATATGTTAATTACATTGCATATACATAAATTAATATAACTAGACCTAAGCTTCATTGTCTTCACATCATCCAATCTTGATAGCTCGATCACTGTTACAAATTTTCATGTTATAGCATACGGTGTTTATCATCATCAAAATATTCAAAGTTCAAACACAACACAATGTTTAATCATTCAAATAATTATGCATATCTTATTTGTTAAGTATTTCAGCTAATACACCATGACCGCGCAAAGCCATTGATGCATGCATACATAACTTTGCAATGGCCTTCTCTGCTTCTATAGCACCAAAAAGAATTATAGCACCAAAAAGAAAAAAAAAAAATTTATGTCCATGATGATGTATAATTAAGGACACTATGTCTTTTATAGACAGTTACTTACATAACAATTAGCTATGAGAATTTATTCTTTGGTTAGAATGTCAACCAGAGTTCTGTGTTTGTACCAAAATCTATTTGAAGAAATCAAAGGAAATTAATTAAACTTTTGGCCATCTTTTGAAATTAATCACACCTTTGATGCAAAGTCAAATTTTAGGGTCGATACTTGTATTCTCATAATAATAATAATAATAATATTAATAATAATAATAATAATAATAATAATAATAATAATAATAATAATAATAATAATAATAATAATAATAATAATAATAATAATAATAATAATAATAATAATAATAATAATAATAATAATAATAATAATAATAATAATAATAATAATAATAATAATAATAATAATAGCCTGGAATACTTGAGGTTCAGGCATTGACTAGGATTGCAAAAATAACGTTAGTTTGAATTAATTTAAAAGTGGGTTTAACCTACCAAAAGGAGTGAAGTTTAGATTATCACTTATATACTCAAGTTATCGTGAGCCCAATGCTAATTTTTACTCATTGGTCACTTGAAAAACTACAAATGAGCAAATTTCGTATAATAGTGATAGATGCAAATGAACAAATGAGTAAAATAGCGTTGGTGCATAGTAAATGCACTCTTTAAAAGTTCAAGTTAATAGTATTTCCAATCCTTGTAGATTGATTTGTAGGACATATAAATGTCGAATTTTGCTCCGATATTTTGTGGTGTATTTCACCTATTTTCTACTTGAAAATGATATTCAAGAAAAGCATTTATGAATTTGAAATTAACAATGTTTTCGGGGCGTACAAATATAGAATCATTTACGGTATTATCTCAAAAAAAATCGAACTGGGTAAACATTGTCTCTGATACAACCGATATAAAATTCTGCATCAAATAACATGTCATTACGTCAATTTTTCATCACTTAAGAAAAGTATTTGTAAAGTGGACAAATGATTTACAATAAATTGAATTGCTCTATGATATTGAACTTCATGTCGCTTTAAAAAAATTTCAGAAAACAAAACATATTTATAATTTGGACATAGAAAAACATGTCAAAAACTACATTTTATGATATTTTAAAATTTCGCAAAGGATACGAGGAAGCATTTTGGAGACAATCTGTCGGATAAATTATTGGACGTCAGCATGCCAATATTATGTTAAATATAAATATTAGTTTTGTGTAGGGCAATAAGAAAAAGTGAGCACTACCTAGATAGAATACAACACAACCATGGAAGAAACAATTGACCTAATGGAAACATAAGGACATTTCTTGTCTTGGACTAAAATATAACACACAAAAATAACATGGGGTGTAATAAAATGGAATGATATGACAAATTATGCACATAATCTGCACCATATGACCCCAGACATTAAGTACAAAAGATAACTACTATTACAATTAACAATACTCTTCACAAGAAAAAGGTACAACCAAAGTCGAAACAAATTGAGTCATAAGCTATTTCGAACAGTTGAAACATAAAACTGAAAAATTATTCCAAGGCATCACCCAAGCATTAAAAACTAGTTTTCTCTTTTAAATATTAACGAGATAATACTATTACTAGATGGACCGTATAGGATCCTTTTTATATTTTTCCTGCTAGTATATATTCCGAAATTAATCATTGTTTAAAAATCCTCTTCCAACTCATACTTAATTTTCGATACACAATCTTTGTCTATTAAATCTATTTGCGTTATTTAATATATAAAAAACACTCTGCATAGTATTTTTATTAAAGTTGGTAATCTATCAATAAAGATATACCAAAAAAACTTAAGTTAATACTGGGGTGGCTTCCACAGAACATTAATATCTAACACTGATAGTCGAATAGATAGTTTATCTGTTGGAAAGATTAAAGTTTTGTTTCCAATTATCTGGGCAATTAGGTGGACGATCTAAGAATTATCCATTACCATTAAAAAGATGGTTTCTATTTCTTTAGACTGATGGGGGCGGTTCAGAGAATGTAATGTTGCCATTTGTTAATTTTTTTGGTTGCTTCTTCCTTTTATCGGATAGGGAAAACTTCTTTTTTATGGAACGGGTAAAAAGTTTTATGTGCACAATCCACGAGAAGAAACTTCACCTTTGGACCTGTGGTTACGTGGATCGCTCCTTTCCTTCTTCAAGTAGAACATCCCTCCATTGGACTTGATTGTACTATATTTTTACAACTAGTAAGTCTTGTATAAAACCGTTTAATCTTAAAATTAGTTTAAGTTCACTTTACTTTTTTCCCTAAAAAAGGTCACTTATGGTTTCACAACACGAACCAGTGAAGATTTATGCAAGACTTACTAGTGATTAACTTTGCTTATATTAAATCATGGTAAAGGACAATAAGTTACCCATGTCTTACCATAAATTATGGTAAGACGATCTTATATTAGACTTATGGTTTCACAACACGATCCAGTGAAGACTTACCCAACCGTCTTATTGTAAAAGAGGTAAATTTAAGGTAAATGATGACCTATTATATTAAAGGTATCCTTTTTAATTTAAGAAGTAACCCATGTAATGTAAAATTAAAGTTGCCTTTTGGACAAAAAGTGAGGTGCTCTTATACTAATATTATTGTAAAGCAAATTTACGCAAGACTTACTAGTGATTAACCTTGCTCATTTCCAAAACATGTTGCTAATTTTATGGGCTCCATTAACAAAACTTCAACTAACTTTTAATACACCTTACTGATTAAGGAATTATTCTCATACTTTTGGAAAAAAAAATAGAAAAATATGTTTTAATAATATGCAACAAGTTTAAACAAATTCAAATTATGGTCAATAAGTTCCAATCATGACCAAATATGTAATAATAGATGATAAAATCGACCCAAAACAAAGCATAATTAATTAAAACAGACCAAGCCCAAAGTTTCAAACATAACCAAAGTAGCCGAAATAACTATTACAAAAAGCTACATAGTTCTAAACTAGACGAATAAACATGGGTCGGGCTTGGCCTAAAAAAAGTGGACCATTTCGGGCCAAAGCCTCGGGCCGGGCCAAGTCGTGGACCGAAATTCATGCGCCATAACCCGCAAAGTCAGGTCGGTCCAAGTGGGCTTTTCGGGTCATTTCGGGTCGGACCAAAATTTAGGCTTGTTTTGCATATTTAAGTTGCCTATGGCCCGCAATTTTTTCCCAACAAATCGGGTTGGGCCGGCCCGACTGCGGACCAAAAAATCGTTCCCCAAACCCGCCCATTTTCGGGCCGGCCCGGGCCCATGTTGATCACCTCTAAACTAAAATAAGCTATTAGTGTCGACCAATTTCAAGCCAAAGATTACGGCTTAATAATTAGCCTATTACTATAGTTTATTAATTGCATTAAACCCACAACAACGCCGAGAAGAATGATGCTCCGTAGGATGCGGCAAAAGAACTTCCAGCAACTTGCTTGCTCTTGGGCTTGTGGATCTTGCTCTTCACCTCCTTCTTGCGATGGTTTTGTAAAATACTCATGAAAACATAGAAATAGCACAGCTACTACCACTAAAACGTTCAGCGCTAACCACCCAAACTTGTTTTTTCTGTATCGAGCAAAGACAATGCTTCCCATGGTATCAAGCAAGGAGTGAACCACCAACAAGTCGCAGGCTGGCAATACCGCCAAATGGAGACAAAATGTGTGCAAAATAAAGCAGTCGGTGGCTCCCATAAGCCACGAATCATGCCCCGGGGTATCGAGCGATCGATCGACATCGAGTATAATCGGCATGTAGGAGAAGATTATGGAAAACGTAGTAGTGGTATAATTATTTGGTTTATCATTGATCCAACCCCAAGTCCGAATTTCTAGAATCATCACGAAGACTACGATGTGCATTACCAACACAACAAGAGCCCAAACCGAGAATATTGCTATTATGATAACCTAAATAAAAACAAAGTTAGCATCTTTTTTTTTTTGAAGGAACAAAGTCAGTATCTAAAACTGATCAAGTAATAAAAAAATGTGACTGATGTGTTATTTAATTTTTGTTAACTTTGTTTCTCTTTGGCTTATCTCTAACCCTATGTAATGTATTTGCATGATTAAGAATTTAAAATCTGGAATTGACCCAAATTATTGGTCAACTTAAAAGTGTACATTACATTGGAGATCTGAAATTACAAATCAAATCATGTCATTTGAAAATTCTTAAGTTTAAAGTCAATTGGCTTGCAAAAGTTTCTTACCTCTTCATTCTCTTTCTTCAATTCTCTCGGCCCTTCATCTCATCTGATACACCAAATCTCTATCTCTCTTACCTCTCCATTCTCTCTAATATATAAAAAATATAGCTATTAATAATATAATAATAAATTTTTGATATAATATCCATAAAAAGTACTTAAAAATATTGTAAAATTAAATTTATATAGAAGTTATGTAAAGGTCAAAAAAGAAAATTATTCGCGGTCCGGATCGATAATCAAAACTTCAAAAAATTCGGACTATACAACTGTTTATTTTTTTGGTCTGGACCGAAAAATCAAACATTCAAAAAACTTAGACCTAATTAGGGCTCTAATAGGTAGGTTCGCCTTAGGCCTCCAAAATCTCAGAAACAGGGATGTCCATTCACCCCCCTCCACGAGTCTATTCATTTACTTCATCTTCTTCATATACTGAGAGCATATCCAAAATCCCATATTCCATATCCAAAATCCCAAAAGGATGACAATTATGTAAATGTAAAAACTCAACAAAAACAAAAACAAAATAAACAGTAGATTACCACTTACCAGAGTCTTGAGATGATGAAGATGGCGAAAGTCGAAAGCTTTCACCCCCATTTGGAGGCAAACCAGACCCACAACTGAGAAAAAGTGGAGATACAAATCCAAAATCTTGCAAACCTGATATGCTGCATTTTCTTCCTTAACCATCCTGGAAAAGTTGTCTGATGATGATTTTGTTGGAAGTTTCTTATCCAAACAAACAAGTCAGTAGCAGTATTCCAAAGAGACATCACAATAGCGATAATAAAAACCATGAACTTATTCATCTTGTAGTTTAGAGTGTGTGTGAATAAGGTGGTTGGAAATGTAGGTTAGGTGTTAGGTTAATACATATCGAGCCAGGGAGACGTTGTCCAAACATTTGAAAATATATATTTTTTTTAAAAATTCCGATTGGAGTTTTGTGGAGGTAGTGGGAGTGAGTCGGGGAGGGAGACAGACTGGTATGTCTTTCCAAGTCTGCTGGAAGTTTTTACCAGTCTTGGCAATTACAGTGGCGGATCCTAGGGGGCCCTACCCGGGTCATGGCCCCCCTTTGGAATCTCACCATGCATCACCTGTTCGAATCTGAGTGCCGCTAAATAGTTTTATTCTTCACTCTTCACCGTGCTATATTACTTCATTATTCCCCGTTATTTTTTTTTCTTTTTAAAATATTTCATTATTTTAGAGTAGGTAACAATTTTCAACCATGCACATTTGTTTTTCTTAGGAAAATTATGCACTTCACAGTCACATGCATGTTATTATTGCAATTCTTGTTATTTTCTTATATTAGTTGATGTTTAATATAATCATATTTTGTATATATTATTTGTATATATATTCTATAGAAAAGATACATATCATTTACAAAGATATTTTAGGTTTTTCCAAATTTGCGAGACATATCATTTGCGAGACCGAGTGCAGAGGCGGCGCGACGTACAGCAGCGGTGTGAGAAAAAGAGGAGTGCAAGAGAGAGAGAGAGAGAGAGTGAGTGAGTGAGAGAAAGATGAGTGCACCGGAGTGCACCGGAATGTAGCGGCGGCGAGATAGCCCAAGGAGTCGTCGACGAAGTTGGCGGCAGCAAGGATTAGCCGGAATCTAGCGGCGGCGAGAAAGCCCAAGGAGTCGCTGTCGTTATTACCCCGCGAGATGAAAGGGCACCAGATGGATGAGCCGGCGATAGGTAATGCCGGAGAAGTCGACGGCGATAGGTAATGCCGGAGAAGTTGACGGCGATAGGTAATGCCGGAGAGGCGTCGTTAGTTAGGGCACCAGAATTCGCATGAGAGAGAGAGAGAAGTGCGAGTGAGAGAGATTGTGGGAATTGGCCCAACTGGGCAGGATACGAAAAAAATAAATAAGAGTCATCTGCGTCGGATAGGAGGTTGGATCCGACGCAGATGACTATGAGAGAGCGTTTAAATACTGGCCCAGGGCAGGATACAAAAATTACTAAGAGTAGCATCTGCGTCGGATGAGTCTATGGTCCGACGCAGATCAAGATTTGCATTTTGCGGACTTCCATTTGCGTCACATGGGATCTTAATGCGACGCACATAGAGTCACCATTTGCGTCGTTGGCAGGTATACGTGCGACGCAAAAAAGGCCTGTATACATTTTGCTAGGCTATTTGCGTCGGATGTCCTGTAAGATCCGACGCACATACATCATTTGCGTCAGTTTCTCTCTCGTGCGACGCAAATAATCAGACGCAAATCGTGAATTCTGTACTAGTGAAAGGTTAGGGAACCTAAACTCTTTTCCATATAAAAAATGTATGATGAGCTTTACATTTATTTTCTCGCTAAGGTGGCTTTGACCTCCTCCTATCTACAGATAACGAAGTGGACTACGTCCCTCAATCTCAAGTGGAGACTACAAAATTTGACAATATGCCCGCTGGGAACAAATTAAATGCACACAACTTTACTTCTAAGAATGATAGAATTTATTTTTGTGAAAATTACAAATTAATTTATTGATTTAAAGACTGTTACATTGGTTAGAAAAAATTAAGATTTCCTAAGTCTCATAGTAATTAATGCATTTTTCATTCACAACATGAAGTATATACTTGGTCCACCCAATAATTATTTTCTAGATAAGCCACTAACTAGCATACGACTTATTACAAACTTCAAGTACCTGACCTTGTTTGAAAATGTAGGATGTTTTTTAATTTTCAAAATTAAGGTAATGAGAACGAAAGAAAAATTAAGCTGGTATTACATTATGTACTTGAAACTGTGCTAAGATATTGCCAAATAAAGAGTTAGAAAAAGCCGACATAAATAAATTCCAACTAAAACCTTACTAATTGGAACAGTACAAGTCCAAGCAATAGGTCACTCGAAAAAATCAGATTAAAATACCCAAGATAATGCAAAATCAATCATCAAAACAATGTTTAATCATTCAAATAATTATGCATATCTTATTTGTTAAGTGACCATGACCGCGCAACGCCATTGATGCATGCATACATAACTTGAAAATTAAACCTGTTAAAGAATAGATATAGACAAGCACCTAACTTCAAGATAAGAAACTTCATACAAAAAACATTTAGTACTCTAAGTTTGACTCAACCTCTTTGTGCATCCAGCATCCTTGATTACCAAGAAACAGTAATAGCTTAATATAGTGCGATGAAAACAAAAAAACATGTAGGAGTTCATGGTACTAATATAGCTTCATCCCCTAATAAGCTGATTGGAACTAATGAAGTTCTTCAATTCATACAACATTATTTATCATCAGAAATTAAAAAAAATATATATGGGCAGCAAGATTTAGTCTTAAGATGACATTAAATTTGATCATATGCGTAAAGGTTGTAGTACACACAGCAAAAGCAAACCATAGAAGCAAGGAACGTAAACAAATAGTGAGCAACAAGATATCTTTGATGGTAAACACACTACAACATGAAAACCATGATGGCATGATCTGTAGGCACTCGCCATCGATTATTTTAATTTGGATCGTTTTTAGCTTATGTTACTCCAACACCTTCATTTACCTAAAAAATCGGGGTCACTTATTTCTAAAAATAAATGAGTCGGATCTTAGACACCGTATCCGAGTAGACATGAGTAACATAGTTTTTAGCAACAACAGACACCGATCACAATTCCACTATAAAATATTTTAATAGCAACAAAGAAAAAACATAAATCAGCAACCAGTAGCTGATGCTAATAAACCGTAAAACAGAAATCAGCGACAATCAGTGCCAAATTTACAGTGATAAACAAAAAAAAGACTACAAAGAAAGAAGAAGAGTAGCCTGAGACAAAAAAGGCAAAGGGCAAAAACGAATATTCACTGTTGATTTTGAGGGAGCAGAAGGAACAAAAACGTCCTTTTATTATTGCTTTGCTATCATAAGGAAATTCTCTGCTTTTAAAACGGTGAGATTATACAAACTCTATTCGGATTTGGATATAACAAATCTATTCCGGTTAGGATAATTTAGGTGTTACTGCCTGCCTATATATATATAGGGGTTGGAATGTTGTAAATGAGCACACAAACATTTCTTCTTCATTTGATTAATCGACCTTTCTCTCAAAATGTCTTTTATTAGCTGGACTTTTCCGCCTACCGGGTTTGTTAAAATTAATACGGATCTCAAGCATTAGAAGCAATGGTAAAGTTGGGTTTGGGATAGTGGTAAGAGATGACAAAGGTAGGTGGATAACAGGACATTGTGGTAATTATACCGGGGAACCATTTGACAAACATGTCGGTCCCGCTCAAAAACAAATTGTCCAAGGTGAACTTAAGCGCTATCCATATTGCATTGTTAGTAGCAAACGTTAGTGGTCTTAGTTATGTAATAATAGAGTCGACTCCAAAACCTCAATTGATTTGATTAACTATGATTGTAGAACAAACAAGATGTCCTTGGTTAGGGCATCGAAACTGTCCTTATGACTCTAGAATGTAAAAAATTAGCAAGCAAGGCGAAGTATTGTATTTTTCAACATCGAAGAGAGAAGGTAATTTCGTGCCGATAAATTAGGCTGCGATTGGGGTGATAGCGATGAACCAGGTGCAGGTGTTTTCATATTCCTCCACATGAGATTATTCCATACATAGTTGCAGATAATAGGGGATTTTCCTTCCAACGAGGTGCAAAGTTGTCAGATATTGATATGTTAGAGATTTGTAATAGAATTCCATTTATTCAAGCAATGTAGCTCATTGAAACTCATTAGTGTTATCATTTAACGTACTTGACTTCTGTTTGTTCTAAATGTAGCTTATTAATCAAGCATTAATATAATTTAGCCATTTTCTAATATTTAGATTCTTCACTTTAGTCGCCTGTATTCTTTAAAAAAAATTAGGCGTATAAATATTTCTTAGCTTGTTTGGTAATCCAAATTCAACAACTTCAGCTTAGTTACTGAAACGTTGCAATGGTCATTACTCATTACCAGGGGCGGTTTACAGCATGTGCGAGCTGCGCGATGGCATAGGGCCCCCAGAAAGAAGGGGCCCCTAATTATATCTAGTCTTTGTCGTGAGTGTAATATGCAAGTAAAATTGTCTGGGTCAGTGGCTCTTGATTTTGATTAAATTCCTAAATGAATGTGCAAGTTTTGTGTTCGACTCTCGCAGGAAGCAATTTCAATATGGTATCATTAATGTATTTCACAAATCACACCTAGTGTTTGCCAGCCTACAAGCCTATAACCCTTTTTTATTTTTTCCCTTTCTTCTAGCAGTGCAAGCCTTCGCCTTCTACATTACAACTAACCCCATTCTTCACTCATCCTCCCATATTCCATCACTACAAGATAGAAGTAGAACTTTAAAAAGTATGTACATTTCCAAAAAATAATAAAAAATTACAAGTATATTATACTTGTAAAGCAAAAATGCAAGCTTACGAGTGCAATATTACTCACCAATCTCTCTCATTAAGGCAAAAGCACCATAGCTCTTTGTAATTTTTTGATATTATATTTATTTTTCAATTTTGTTTTAGTATTACCTTTGGTACTTCTGTTAAGAGTTTCAGTAGACGTGTATATAATTTTTATATAAGTTGCCAAATTTAGTTAATTTGTTGATTAATTATATAGAGAATTCAAAATTTGCAACAAATCATAAATCTCTTGGTAATTTAAATAATAAATTTAGTCATTTTTTCCAAACTATAATTAAAGGCCTCATATACAGAAATTGTACAGGGCCCCTATTTTGTTAGCCCCGCCCCTGCTCATTACCCCACCCCTCGTCCCCTCCTAGTCAGCTTCATCTACGCACACCCGTTTTGATCACTAAACCAGTTTAACAACACAACATAATATTTACACCGAATTGAAGAACTTCAAAGCCCTCTAATCTTGGAAACTAGGGCAAATAATTCACAACATAAAGGAATTCAGTAACATGCTAAATGATAACCTTTTTTACATCTTTCATTTACTTGCCAATAAAACATGCATAGATGGATGAAACAAAACTTAAAACGTTGCAAGTGGCTTGCAACTAATAACAGGCAAATGTAGTATATTTCGAGTTAAGGTCATAGATCTTCTGTTTATCTAACTCTTGTGTTTTTAAGAAAAAATTTATCCAATTTCTGGTCAAAAACTAAGTAACCATATATCAATAATCCAATATTTGATTGATTTTCTTTTTTAAAAAAAAATCTCGGCTATATCATTCCATTGATGGAGGAAAGCTTGGACAACTTATAAGCTCAAAGAAAATTCCACCTAAAACAAATTGACAATAGGAGTATTAACTCCTTAAACTTATATTCTTCTCCTCATGTGTAATGTGCAACGATTCTTATGCTCATCATAATTGGGTTAATTGATGGGATCTCAACAAGTTCCTAAATAATTACAATTTCTATGTTTTTGCCTACCAAACAACTTTTATGGTTTTTTTCCCCTGAACTTCACCTTGACCTTCTTTTTTTCCACTAAAAACATTGTCGATATAAATATCCGTTTGCGACAAAAATACCATATATTGAACACCTTGCTATATGAACTGTGGTTCAGAATGTCTATCCCCAATCCATCAGAGGCGTATCGATGATTGGATCAATCTTTCAACCCTATTAATTATTATGGTTCTGTCATATGAATAATCTTTTCTGACAAAGAGGAAAACTTCTTCTTTGTCCATGATTTTGGAGGTAATGCTAGGAAACGATAGTTGACCCAAACAAATTAAGTTAATTTCATAACAAAGTGAGAAGAGAAATTGCTGGAAATTGTGTTGAGGAAACATTTAGTCAAGCATATTAGATAACTAAAGATGAATTGTTATTTCTCCCTCCTTATATTTAGTATTTAGCTGCGTTTGGTTTCAGGAGGAGTATAGGCGTTTGATTAAAGATTCTATTATTGTTACTAATTTAATCTTTCATTCTTTTGATATGTAAGGAAACAAGAAGTAAGCCTCCTTATCTCAGGATCATTCTTGCTTACTACTTATAGTTATAACAGTATCTCTTTTAGTTTTCCTGTCTTCCAGGTACCTGTTGCTGTTGCTGTTGCTGTTGCTGTTGCTGTTGGCGTATCTTTGTATGAAGCAGTCGGCCTATTGATGAAGGACGGAGAGTAATCTCATCCAAAGGAGATGTACTGTTTCGACTATTTGAGAAGTCCACCTGCTCGTCTTGTATTGTTGTTGTGGGATATTATATTGGCTGGTATTGTTGGTGGATTTATCTTGATCCCCTTGTTCTTGGAGCTCCGAGTTCCTCCTCAGGTGAGATTGATGCTTGTCCAAATTGATGAAGCATTGATGTGAATTTTCACACTAAACTATTTTACTCAAGTGGAAAACATAACCTTTGATAAGCTCTGCAGGTTTCGAGTGCTACAACCATCTTTGCAATGGCCTTCTCTGCTTCTATGTCTGTTGTAGAGTACTACATTCTGAAACGTTTTCCCATGCCTTATGGTAACCAACCACCTTAAATTTATCTTCCTTGCATTGGTTTCAGACAAGTTAAATTTGTTTGGATTTACTTGCAGCTCTTTACTTCATGTCTGTGGCGACTGTTGCTGCCTTTGTCGGACAACATCTTGTCAGAAAGCTGATAATCGTATTCGAGAGGGCATCCTTAATCATCTTTATTTTGGCTTTCTCAATCTTTGTCAGTGCTGTCTCACTAGGTGAGTTCTCATTTCAGCTCAAGGTTCCATGTTAGATCCTCGACACTCCAACATGTGTATGGCCTATGGGAACTTGGAGATGTGCTCCAGTGCTCATGTCCAACACGAGTACTTGAATCCTAGTATGCATGTTATGAGCAGTAAACTCGAAGTGAGTTCATCATTGACATATGCTGCGTATATTTTTTAGGTGGAGTTGGCATATCGAACATGATCGAAATGCTTCATCGACATCATTACATGGGATTTGAGAACCTTTGCAAGTACAGGGCATAAGATTTATTAATCTTGTTATAACTGTCATCTTCTCAGGGGTATCAAGACCTTGTGCTGCTTATTACTAGTTACTCGAATTCTACAAGAGAAATGTGTTTTCTTCTATGAGCAATGTTGCTGGTTCATCTAGGCATTTGCAGTTACATACTTACATCCCTACTTTCTGTATAAAATTTATTATTTTTACTTTTTGGGTATAAAGAAAAAGACGTGATAGTTGAGTTTATTCTGTTATGCCACAATTTTATTGTAATAACACCCAGATCCACGTTATTAAAGAATTATTAAAGAATAGAGATATAGACAAGCACCCAACTCGATCGCCTTCAATATTTAAGAAATTTGATACTACAATACCTAATATCATGAGATAGAAACTAAAAACATGGTACTAAAATATAGCTTCATCCCCTACTAAGCTGATTCGAACTAATGAAGTTCTTCATACAACATTATTTATCAACAGAAAAAAAAATGTGGCAGTAATATTTAGTCTTAAGATGACATTAAATTTGTTGATAAGCATCAAAGTACACACACCAGAAGGAAAACCATATAAGGAAGGAACGTAAAGAAATAGTTACAAAAGAAATCTTCAATGTTTTGAACTATGTAAATTTGATAATATACATCTTTGTCAAGAATTAACCACTACATATACATATACAAAACCCACTAAAATTCGTTAATTTTATATGAGTTAGAGACTTAGAGTTACAACAATATTAAGAATAGAAACCCTAGCTACACTTTAAATCAAGAAATTAATAAACACCCTCGAAACGCCGAATCCAAATCCTCACATCTAACTGTTAGATTATGAAGATATCAGAAGATCCATTAGACATGCAAAACAAACAATACTAAAGCTCTATTCATATAATCAAATAAACAAATTTAAATATAACATTAAAAAAATTCGATCAAACGAGGGGAAACCAAGAAAAAATTGAAGGTTTTACGAAAAATATCAGTGAAACTACTAGTTCCAGATTTAAAGTGATAGTAAACAAAAAGACAATACAAAGAAAGAAGAGTAGCGTGAGATAAAAGGCAAAGGGCAAAAACAAATATTCACTGTTGATTTAGAGGGAGCATAGCCATAGGGGACAACAACGTCTATCATAAGGAAACTCTTTGCTTTTAGAACGGTAAGATTATACAAACTCTATTCGGATTAGGCTTTAGGTGTTAATGAATAGTGCCGGTCTATATATTATGTTGGAATGTTTGTAAATGAGCACACAAACATTTCTTCTTTATTTGATTACTCGAACTTCCTCTCAAAATGTCTTTCATTAGCTGGACTCTTCCGCCTCCCGGGTATGTTAAAATTAATACTGATGCTAGCATTAGAAGTAACGGTAAAGTTGGATTTGGGATAGTAGTAAGGGATGACAAAGGTAGGTGGATAACAGGACAGTGTGGTAATTATATCGGGGAACCATTTGACAAGCATGTCGGTCCCACTCAAAAACAAATTGTCCAAGGTGAACTTAAGGCTATCCATATTGCATTGTTAGAAGACAAGTTAGTGGTCATGGTTACGTAATAATTGAGTCGACTCAAAAACATCCATCGATTTGATTAATTATGATTGTAGAACAAACGAGTGTCCTTGGTTAGAATCGATATTGTCCTTATGACTCTCGAATGCAAAAAATTAGCAAGCAAACTGAAGTATTGTATCTTTCAACATCAGAAGAGAGAAGGTAATTTCTGCGTTGATAAATTAGCTACGATTGGGGCTGATAGCAATGAGCCGTTGCAATGTTTTCAAATTCCTCCAGATCAAATTGTTCCATACATAGTTGCAGATAACAGGGGATTTTCCTTCCAACGAGGTGCAAAGTTGTCAGATGTTGACATGTTAGAAATTTGTAATAGGATTCCATTTTTTTTTAGGGTAAAAGGAAATTATATTATTAAGAAATATCAAGTTCCGCCAAGCGCTAAAGACCTTACTGGTAAAGCATCGAGTTCCGCCAAGCGCTAAAGACTCATGGGGAAAGCATCAACAAATACTTGTTCCCTCCCATTAGAAGGGAGGATTCGAGCTACATCTTTATAAGTCATTGAGTCTCATTACAGTTATCAAGTTTTTGTACTTCACATCTGTATTTTAGTTCTAAATGTAGCTTATGAATCAAGCACTAATATAAATCTATACGAGAATTTCTGTAGCAAAATACTCATACAAATGCGCACAACAATACTTTCATTTTCTTTTCTTCCTTTTTTTCTGAGGTGAAACAATTTTTTCTTACATTGGATCACTTAAATTCACAATCAATGTAGTGATACCCACATTTATTATTGCCAATGAACGGGGGTTCACAAACAATTTTCAGCAAGTGTGTGCAACCTTTTCCTCTGGGGTCTGGAAAGGATTACCTATCTAATTCATTATCTCCATGGGCATTGCTTGAAGTAGAAACAACGAAAGTATATATGAAGAGCCAAAAAAATGTATGCCATATATATTATTCTCAATGAGATAATTACATCATTTTCAAAATATAAATTACAGCTAAAAACAACATATTTAACGAACAATTATGTACTATCTTTAATCTTCTATCCGAATGCCACACTGCTATCTGTAACTTTTCAGCAAACAAGATGGGCTTGAAAAGCTTGGAGCAGCGATGCCTTGTCCCTTCTCCATTGGCTTAACTGGCGTCTCGCATTCACTGAAATCAAGAACACGCCGCTCCGGCTGCAAGTCCAAATGTCACAAACATAAAAATTGATTAGCTTTTCGTTTTTTCACAGATCTAAAAGCCTCAAACTACTTAGCCAACATCGGACAAGAACCTCCGATGTCTTGAAGCAACAATTTAATATGCCACCTACTTAGAACCTATGAAGCACAAAAACTGTTAGAATATGAGGTTTCTACGTTCCAGAACCGTTTTAATTCCCAAAACCTAAATCCATTTCTGTGCTAGAACCTATGAAGCATAGAAACAGCTAGGACCTTAGATTTCTCCGATCCCAAACTGTTTCCATTTCCAAAAACCAAATCTATTTCAATGCTAATGAAGCCCGGAAATAACTGTAACCTAAGCTTTCTGCATTTCAAAGGCATTACTGTTCCTGAAACCTCAGAATTTTATATGCGAAATAGCTTAGACACAATATAGTTCATATCCATTTTGTCTTCACATTATCAAATGTTAAGACATTTTAATTACTGAATGTCATTTCCTAAACCCATCATGCTTAACTATGCACACATCTTTATCAAACCAGTAAGCCATTTTTCTTTCCTCCACTTCGGTTTCTCGTGTATTTGCAAACCATGCATAGAATTGTAATCTCAACGACAGCCACAAAATAACCGAGATTTTCTAACAAGAAAAAAAGTAGACAAACCGAGACATTGGTTGCCGAATAGAAGCGGCTGTCAAGCGGACTGTTGAAATATTTATTGCTGTCACCCTCCAGATTTTGAAATCTAGAGCATCTTTGCCTCAAAATGCTTTCAGGAGTTTCACTTCCCAGAACTTCCCGTGCATCTGCATATGCATCTGCACTTTGCTCATTAATCTGCTTCATCAACCCTATTGCATCAAAGCTATGATCTCCTGGGCTCATAAAAATCCCTATATCCTGTGAATATGATAGCAAAATAAATTAGAGAAAATAACATTTAGGAAAAGTGACTTTCCCATTTTATTAGAGAATAGTTCTCCAAGTTTTTTTATAACAAGAACCACGCAAACAATAGTACCTCAATTGTTATGTCTGCATCAAATTTCGGGCAAGTAACCAGGGAACTGAAGTACCAAGGTGACTTCCATGCTGAAGGCGATTCAATACTTCGTCTAAAAGGTGTTCCTCCAAAACTAAATTATTGCAAGCATCAGCATAGGAAAATATTAGTGAGGGACTAACAGTTAATCTCATACATCCAGCAAAAAATCCACAAATCTGCAATGGTATAACCAAAAATCACCACTGTCTACTTAAAATCCTACAACTGTATAATTTAAATCCTACGGCTGTATATATGTCTCTCTCTGTGCGTGTGTGTGTGTGTCTTTTAATAAAAACGATAATTACGACTTTATATTTTACGAGTTTGACTTGTATCTTCATTCTTATTACAAAAATGCCAATTGACATACTACCCGTGTTATTCAAGGAGATCAACCAGCAGTTTCTCCACGAATGAAGACACCAGATTCAAGATAAATAAGAAGAGTCCAATAGACCAAAGCAGAAGAATCTTACATGTTCAGATTCTCAGAACCAACTTCATTAACAAGGCTGTCAACCATTACCGAGTTAACAGCAGAGACTGATTGGCCACACGATAATGCAGAATCATTGTTTCGCTTCTTTAAACCAAGCAAGGGCGGGCTTACAACAGATTTAGCTTTAGTGATCATTGACTCTGAAATGGCTGCTTGGTTGAAAGTATTCGGCAAGCTGTGAGCTTCTAAAGATCCATCCAGAGAAGAATTTTGTGCATCACGTAAGTGGCATTCAACAAGGACTCTACTAGGCTGTTGGGACAAATAACAGAAAGCATCAACCAACTATCTCCTTGAACAAAAAAAATTGCTGGCTAGTTGTAGTAAGGTTCAATGAAATCAATAACAATATCACAAGGATGATAAGCAATATGACTAGACAAGCCCTTGAAAATGTAGTGTTGGGAAGTAAAATTTAAGAGCTCAGCTTTGTCAAAAGAAAAGGACAGAGATACTACAGAATACTCACTGTTTCTGAAGCACAATCGTCACGGACTGATTCCTCTACATCCTGTTCAAGATTTCCATCCCTATCAATATCCTTGAAGTCCTTTTTGTTTTCCTCTGAGGTTCTGTTTCCTGATTCTACACCGTTAAGTTTTGCCTCTTCGTTTTGCCCTTCAAAAGCAGGACAGATATTTTCTTTATCTTCTAACGAGGCACAATTATTCTGATCATTAGATGGAAGTGACAGAGTCTTGCACTCATCAGTCTCATCGAACATAACATCCAAACGTGAAAACTCATTGGTCAACCTAGATGTGCATAGAAAACCTTGTTTAACATTGCTCCCAGTCCTTTTGTCACAACGCCTTTCGGAGAAAGGTGATAAAGGTGACAATAGGTCACGATGTCTCTTCTTCAAGATGGATGGCGTACAAGAAAACGTTTTTGCAGCACTTTTCAGCACTCTGTCTGGACTATCATCAGAAGATGGTGAATCCCACAATTTAAACGGAGTCAGACTATTCATAGAAGACATCATCAACTGGCGGATGCCTAAAGGACTAAATTCTTGGTGAGCATCATTAGCAGACTGAGCAAGATCACAACTAAAAAATGGTATGTCCAAAGATGGGAATCGAGGAGGTTCATACCACAGAGTTCCAGCTTCTCGCTCACTTGTAGCCTTCACTGGTCGTTCAACTATGTTAGAATGAGTAGGCTGGCTATCTGATTTTTCAGCACCAAATGTATCTACAGGGACTAATCTCGAAGGTTCCTTCAATTCTGTTTGTCCTATCAAGCCCGAATTTATATGATCACCACATGGAGAACCAGAATTGTTTTGTGCCCCAAACCCCTCATCCACATTAGCAATGTCCTGCGGTACAGCCAAATTGTCATTTACTTGATTATATTCCTGGGAGCATATCATTAAACCATTTTCATCTGAAATGTCAGTAGGTATAGAAGAAATATGTTCATAGTTTGAAGCTTCCACCAATGTATCCAAAGAACTATTTGGCTGCAAACCCACATTTCCACTTGTTTCAGAGAGCTGATAAAAGGTCTGGAAACTTATATATTCTCTGTATCTGTCCATATCAATAATCTCAGAGCAGTTGTTAAGATTTACAGGACATCCATCACCCCCTTCCTGATGCAATACGAGCTGGGAACAGCCTTCTTCAGTTTTCTGGTTCTGTACCGTTGCATCTGACCTTGCAGCCACATTATTGACTGAAGCAAGTGCATCGTACTGAATAGAATGGTGAGAAGGACCAGGAACTGTTTCATTATTCGGATCAGCACGAAAACAGTTTCTAGATGATGAGTCTGCGCTTAAGTCCACTGAAGTAACATTGGGTAAGCTAAATGCTCCGAAGCTGCTATTCCCAGATGCACAAGCCCCAGGCTCTCTGGAATAATTGTCCTCAAGGTATCTTGATGAGCAGCTGAATTCATAAGGTATATCAGGGATGGTAAAGGTGATATCCTCAACAGATGTATAAAATTGCTCCGAACATGAGGCTGTTGGACTAGCATTGTGCAACTTTCCAAGGTCTGATTCTTCAGACACCAGAAAATCCTCTTGTGTTTTAGAAATGTCACTGGCAGTTTGAGAACAGCCAACTTGACTACATTCTGAATTTTGCTCCACATCCACTCCATCTTTAAAAACACTACCATCTCCACTACTCTGTTGTACTAACAAGGAAGCTGCAGGCATGGATTGACTTTGATGGCTAACCACTGGTAGGCCTTGGAACTGAGCAAGGAGTCCTGAAGCAATATAAGAGTCTAGTTTCTTCTTTACGGAGCTGTTCCAATGATTTTTAATAGCATTGTCTGTCCTGATTCACCAAAAGGTTGTACACTTTAGACTGAAATGTATTCAAAATCTAAAGTACAACAGCAATCAGATTGCAGGAAGTAAAATATCTAGAAAATAAGGCAGGGCAATAGGGAAGAATTCATAAATTTTTAAGTCGCAACTCTCGAAAATCGAGAGGAGAATGTTCATAAGACAATGTTAAAACACACCTTCCTGGCAGATATTTAGTTAACTCTGCCCATCTGTTCCCATGAATCTGATGAGCGCGAATAAGAATAAGTTCTTCTTCTTGAGTCCATGCCTCCTTGTTTATAGAGGGATTAAGATGGTTATGCCACCTATAGATTGGATTCAGCATCAATGCAGCAAAAGTGTCAGAAACATTAGTATTTCCTCTGTCCCTTTCTTTTTTCGAACTGAGACTTTGAGAAAAAAGCACTTCATTTGTAGCATATCTTTCAAAATTAAAAATCCTCCCCACTGATACTCTGACAGAAAGCAGTAATTAGCCTTAAAAATGGATATTATAAAACTTAAAAGGGACCAGAAAAATATTAAGTTTCGACAATACAATAGAACAAAAGGAGTAGTACTACAACTGAACAGCAAATAGTTTTAGAAGTATAATATCAGAAGGAGAACATATTACAAACTATCAAATTGCTAGAATCACCTTCATATCTGTGAGAGGGAAGGGATCAAAACTTATGCAAGGTAGATATATATGATGCGAAATGTACGTCATACATATCATAGAAGGAGAAGAGACTGATAATTTGTCAACCGTAATCTATATTCATTATCAAATGTCACTCTGAGAAGGTTATTAAATATAAAATCATAGAAATTCATCCCAAGGAAACCTTTCTCATATACATACAGTGAACTGCTAAAAGGCTGTAAAACATCAACATTTGGCAATGTATTAGAAGCTTATGGGAGAGAATCCATAACAGCAACAAGAAGGAAAAGGATTGAATAGAAGAACTCCCAAACATTTGGCAATCCGAGATATGTCCATATAAATGGTGACTCATTATTTTGATGAATCATACATGAAGACAAACAAAATAACCTTTTGCTACTTAAGCAGTTTGAAATGCGACCAGTAGCACCTAACTGGAGAGACTTCAAAAGTAATTTGTCAAGATGTCAATCAACTACAGTAATATCCTATCAACTACAGTAAAATGAGGAAAAATTCATATGAAATCCCACTAGCATGCGGCCTGTGTGATTTTCCAGTCACCAGGAATAAAATACATAAAAAGTTGGAAGAGGGAAAGCAAAGATATTTGGTGAATACCTTTCTCGACATTGTTTTCCTATACGTCCTGGTAGATGTTGGGCAATTGTGGACCATTTCTTTGGTCCATATTTATTCACCAATTGAACAATAATTTCATCCTCCTGAATAAATTAGAAGGTTTACCAAATATGAAAATAATTTAAGAAGAGAAGGATCTGACAAAAAAATTCATTGTAGTACTTGAGTCTTGAGCACAAAACAAAAAAATGCAGCAGTTCATATACCTCCTTAGACCAAGGGCCCTTGATAAGCTCTGGATTTAGGACCTTTTGCCACCTGTGCAGGCACTGAACATCAGTTCTGTCCTTGAAACATTCAGCTGCAAATTACTAATAGTGATTAATAACTTCAATTTTAAAGTTTAGCCAACAATAAATCAAAAGGACCCATCAGAAAAAAAAAAGTGCACAGGAAAATCAACAGAGCATAGAGATTTATCAATCTTAAAGAAACAACAAAGACAATAACCATATGGATCTCAAATAAGCAGACTCTCGGGTGGTTCCTAAATCCTATCTATAGCGGCTGAACCCTAAACAATATAATTAAACTAATATATCTCTGTTAATGATAATTGAAAAACCAATGCGATATTGAAAATAAAAATCGAGGCAACTAATAGATTTTATGTTTCCCTTTCTTGTACCTGCTTCACCTTCAAGGGATGGTGATAAGAGAACAGATACAGAAGCAATTCTAAATTTACAACACCAGCACGAAGACAGTCTACATTCCACTGAAAAGTCACGTATCATAATAAAGCATCAAAGACATAGTATATGTATACCAAGTTTACTTTTTATCTAGTAATGAGTCCACATCTTTCTCATTGCTATCATATATACTCATAATACATAAAAAAAGTATAAACACAAACATAAACACATCACTAAGGGTAAAAATGATAGAGAACTAGAATGTGTCAGCATCAAAAATGGTAATATAAACCATTGGAAGAAACTTACCTATCTTTTTCCAGTTTTTCCCTTTGAAGCGCTGAACGGCCTTGCACAAAATCTCATCCTGAGAGAAGAAAAATAAGACACTATATCATTACGAAAATACATGTCAAAGAAAATGATAGTCAGAAGTAATAAAGGGGAGAGGTTTATGTCATAAATATCAAAAGTTCAAAACAAATATCAATTTGCCATAATCACCATGCAGAATGAAAAAAGAAAATAATCCAGATCTACTCATTGATAACCTCAAACCCACCCTACTTATTCTCATAATACGCATAGCCTCTCCCAGTCTTAGGGCTCTAGATAAAAGAAGAGGATTGTAGTAACTAGCAAGTACTGCGTAGCAAACCCATCAAACAATTTTATTGGATCTTTGTTTAAGGTATACCACATTCAAACTCCAAATAGAAGTGAGATTGTGAAATGAATTTACCAATCCATCACATAATATTAATAAATCATCAAAGATGTAGTATATAAACCATTAAAGGTGACATGCTGCAAAATCACCACAATCACAGTTCAAAACAATTTTGTGAGGATTTAGATCATGATAATCATTTCTCTATTAAAAGGGGACCCAAATCGCTTGAAGAAACAATATCATGCAAGAAGCAAACACCCATAAATCTAAGAAGCATAAAAGAGAAACGCAATCAAGCAATATACAGCAGATGAAGATATATGACTGATTTGAACTAACCTCTTCAGGAGTCCATTGTCCCCTTGTCGACCGCCTCGTAGGTCCACTAGTCCTCCTAGAACAAAACAAAAATCGATTCAACTTAGCTTTTGCAATAAAGGATGAAAAGAGAACAGCAACATAAACTAAAGCCTTAGAAGTGTATACATCTTGCTCAAATCTCTAGAAAGAAATTATAACTGTATCTAAAATAATAAGATGCAATAATAGTCATCTGAAGAAATTCAAAAAGGAACCATGGCATTGTTCTTATTCAAAGTTTCATCTGGGCTTTCTTAACAACAAATGATGAAGATCAACCACAAATGAAGGCTTTCTTAACAACAAATGATGAAGATCAACCACAAATGAAGAACATAAAACCACAAGGCTACCGTGATTAGCAATAATTTCTAAACTCGGTGGATGGATGTCTCCTTAGAGATGTAAAGCGACATAGAAAGAAAATAAGCTCAGTAGCTATGAATTGTGACGTACTAGTAAAGAACACAAATGTAGACTGTCAAATGAGTGAAAGGCAGGGTCATTTTAAGGTGCAAATGATTGGTGAGACGACATATCAAAGCAACTAAGTGGTTAAGAAAGAAAAGGACATAAATAAGCAAACAAAGATTCTACATGCACTGTGTTTAATATCAACTATATCAGGTCAGTAATATATTGCTACTGTATTTAAAATGCCCAGGTGTTCTTTGCTGCTAATGCAGAATGATGTGGCTGTGTTTGCATTGTCATGCTGTTGCATACTTGCACCTGCCAAGGCCGATGTTGGTTTCTAATGTGGTGGACAGTGCAGAACATGACTTCCTTTGGTCTATGGTCTATGGTCTATTGCGGTAATAGGATATGTTGTTCTGGCTTCTTGTGTTAAGTGGAGTTAATTCCAGCAGATGTATTGGACAGGTCATGCTGTTGCACCTGCCAAGGCCGATGTTGGATTCTAATGTGGTGGACAGTGCAGAACATGACTTCCTTTGGTCTATGGTCTATTGCGGTAATAGGATTAGGATATGTTGTTCTGGCTTCTTGTGTTAAGTGGAGTTAATTCCAGCAGATGTATTGGACAGGTTATTACAATTACAGTGTTCCATGTTACTTCATAAAACTCAAAAGTAGATAAAGAGTTCCCTCAACCCTTCCTAGAGATTCATTTTCTCTTTGATTAACCGCTTTTTTGGACAAAATTCCGTTCCCCTTAATAAAGAATTCAATAGCATTTGAAGGGATTGGAGCTATGATGTTTCTGAAAGCCAAAATTCTGAATACTTGAACGTGGGGGCATGAGAATACTGAAGCTTTTTTGCATGGGGTTTGAGTTTAAAGATCCAATAGATGTATTCAACTAATTCGGTTAAAATATCCTTGAATAATTAATATACATTTTCGTTTTCATTGCCTATAAATTGCAAGTAAATCGTTACACATGAAAACTAAGTATGCATATTCTTACTAGAAGACACCTCTCATTCTACATAGATTCCATACAGCTGTACGATGATAGCACAAATGAATAAGAGTATGCACACTGAATAAAGTATACCCATGCATAGGTCTGACTCGAGGAAACGCATTGTTGGCCCCATTCAGAGAAGTGGGAGGAGCAGATGAGGGCTGAGGCGGAAGTGATACAGCTATTTTCCTGTCACTTTCCATGGTTCTTTAACAAACAGGCACAACTGGACACCCCGATTCCCACTCGATGACGATGCTCTCCACAGAGTGTTCCCCAAGGCATTATCAGTCTTCCTAGCCAATGGCAAGAGCTTCCTTTATGCAAAACAAACAGAAGGGCTAGAAGAGGAAAACAAACAAACAAAATCAGTATTTCATATGCAATCATAACTATTACAAATTGCTAGACATAAGCAACTAAAACCATGTAATCGGCACCAACACCTTTATATAATCAAAAAATAAGCTTGTTCTCTCACCATATTCAGTTGCAAGTTTTTTGTATCACTTCAAATACTAAAAGTTCAGTCGCCAGAGAGCCGCAATTTGATCAAGCAAACCGAGACAAATGAACAATAACAAAAACTCAAATTTTGATACCAACTTATCCAGATTATGCTCCCAGCAAAGCCAAAACCTCTAATCAAGTACTCCCTCCTTTCCCTAAAACTTGTCAAACATTTAAAACCATAAAAATCAAGAACAAAATCATTGATTATCATAATTAATATCACTACACCAAATCATTAAATGGAATTATTACTTAAACAAGACCTACAGCATTACATACAAAAAAAATAAAATTCACCAGAATTTACAAGCACATTCAAATATTAACAAATTCGATGCAATTTGAGGGTCTTCTCCTAAAATCAAAATCTGGGTGAGATTAAGTGATTCTTAACCACTCAAATTATCCAACCACAAATCAGGGTTTTCTTCCGAAAATCAAAAAAATACATTCATCGCAATATCACTTCACAACCCAGATAAAGCTTCATTCAAAATTCATTCGATCACATAAACCCTAATTCCTAAACCCCAGAAAATAAAAAATTCAAAAACACTAAGATCTCAAATACCCAATTCAAATTCAAACTTTCCCACCACCAAACATTGAAAAATCACAAAAAACCAATCCCTAAACAACAATATAAAGAACAAACAAGTTCACATTCCCCAAAAAAAGGGTAACAAATATCGCAAAAAATCAAAAAGATGGAAATACCGGAGTGAGCTTGAGCTTGCGATTGTGAAACAAATTAAGTAATCGAAAAGAATATGAAGAAATTAATGGAAGAAGCATTTGCCCAGAAATCCTAATGAAGGAAAAGAGAGATCTGCAAATTCACATGTGATTTAGTAGAAGTAGTACTTTTATTTTTGAATGAGAAATATACGTTGATTTTGGTGTTGAATGATGTTGTTTTTTCAGAGGAGAGAGAAAGAGAGGAGATATCAAACGGTCTGAAATTGTAAATTGCAAAATTCAAATTGGAAGGGGCGGACTAACGTCAATTTGACTTAAGTTTCAAATCTAAACCCTATTTCTATGGTTGGATCTATATACAATGCCTCTATTTCTATTTGTATCCAACGGTTGATATTCAAGTTGTAATGTTTGCTTTATTTTGGGGGGTTTCTTTACTTTCATGATTTTAGGGGTAGAAATTTTTGAAATGTGGAGTTATTGATCATGATTTGGGTTGGTTGGACTTTGGTGTGTATTTTGTTTTTGGGAAATTTGGTGGCTTTTTTCCAGAGCCAATGCCATGTAGGATTGCCAAGTAGGAAATTTTCGAAACTTTGGAGGTTTTCTTGAAATATATAGTCCTTAGAATTGCAAATAAATATTAAATACATTTCCAGAAATACTATTTGAGGAATAAATAATATAATCACCAGTCAACTGATATAATTAATTCTTATATATTGCTTAATATTTTCATTTTTAACTTTTTATATGCTGCCCTAAAGGCTACATACTTCCTCCGTTGTGTTTTAAATGAAACGTTTGTTTTTCACGCAACCCAACGCGCTTCTTTAATCATTAATATCTTTAGTTGTGTACACGTAAAAAATATAAAAAAGTTATAATTTGATAGTATGCATTGAGACGAATCTAACAAGATCTCACTGACTACGTTTTTCTTTATATAATGGCGATAAATTGGAGTCAAAATTGATCAATGAATAGTGTCATTTCACCCAATGTTTCATTTAAAACAGAACGGAGGAAGTATATCATTTCCTAATTCTTATTGCAAAAAACTATTCCATTAAAAACGTAAAGAAGATAAAGAAGGTAAATACTTTTTTAAAATGTTTATGATATATTCTTGACAAAAATTAAAAATTAAAAATTAAAGAATAAAGAAAAAAGATATCAATAATGATACATAATTGTTTTAAGGTCTATGATAGAATTTTGCCATCGAAGTGATAAATTGTACTTCAAGCTTTGGAGATGATATATATTCATTTTCAAAATCGTTTAGTTAAAATAAAGCTATTATTGGTGTAACCCTACAACAAAGGAACAAAAAATTTGTCCAAAATTTTTAATCATGATGTAATATTAAAGAATAGCATTAAACTCAATACTCCATATTTCTAGTTTAAAGTATTACACTATTACTATGTCAATTGGGTCCATACTTTAATTTGTGGAGTGGATCAAAGATGTTCGAGGTCAATTATTTTCGTAGATATCAAATAAAAAGACTTCTTATAAATATTACATTGAACATAAAAGAGAAAATTGGGGAACATAACAAAAGTACTTGCATGGAGTATTATATTAATTTACTAATGTAGATATTGTGACATTATTTAAAATATATAAGTTAATTACACAAAATATTAATACACAACGCTGCATCGCACAGGCTTAAATCTAGTTCATTAAATTTTATTGTTTATGAAATTAAATTAAATATAAGTTCATCCATTTCTTGTTTATGTAATTTTAAAAAAAATAATTGAACCAATCTTTTATTCAAAAAGTGTGGCGGAGTGATAGAGGCTTTCTATATATATATATCTGTCAAAAAAAAGATAGAGGTTTTCCCTATTATAATAGGACTAAATCATTAAGTACTTTCTTTTTCGCGGTAGTGATAGATAAAATGTCAAATGACACAACATATGCAAGATAAGATGTTGTGGTTTGTGTTGTTTGTGAATGACTTTTTATTAACCTAACGTAAATTGTAGTGATTTGGCAAAAATAAGAATCTCGAGGGTTTAGGCTATATGCATAACAAAAGAGCACACGGAGTGCAGTTGAAGTAATGAAAAGAAGTTAATAGAGGACGTAATAACATAGTATATGACGAGAATGAGTTGTCCATTAATGAGTATTTTATATACCTTGGTCATTGGGTTGCTCTTACACATAAATGGAGAAATTTGACTGAGAACTCATAGATACTAAGATAAGTAAAAATAAACTAGGATTAACCTGGGATAGAGGGAGTATTCACTCCTTTCCTTTTAGTCTTTTATATTTGGAATATTTTTGAGAGACAAAAAAGTCAAAGTAGGAAAAACAAAATAGAAACGGATTTATGGAGTAATTCATAAGAAATGTTTGAGAAAAGACATAAATCAAGATCATGAGAATTAAATCATATTCATTCCTAGTTAGGGTTACATCTTCTTCTATGATGATCGAGGATGGATGACCAATACATAATCTCATATTTGTCATTCAAAGAACTCCAAAAGCTTCCTAAGTTGTTTCCTATGATAGAATTATTTTCCATGCACTTGTTAAACATTTACGTAATTGGTTCATGTGCTTCTTCTATTTCTAAATTTATATTATTTTCCACACTTGAATTTAGTGGAGATTAAGAGTAATGAAAAGATTAAAAAGAGTATTACTTAGATAAAGAGAAAAAAAAATGATTGTCTCCAACTTAGAGTAATGTGTGAAAAAAGAAAATCAAAAAAGAAAGTGTGAGTATAAGTAGAGAGCATTGAGGGTGCGGTAGTGAACTAGAAATCTATCATGAAGCATGTTTTGAACGTTGCATTGCGATAACAATAAGAAAAATTTCCGCAAAAGTGGTAAACTAACCCCTTAAGTTTGCTCAAAGGTGTGATTTGCCCCCTTAAGTTACAATTGTGAGGTTTAACCCCCATGACTGCACTAAAAGGTGAGATTAGACCCTAAGTCGTATTTTTATATCGTAAATAATAAATATACTCATTTAATTATATTTTTTGTGAATTAAAAAAATCTTAAATACATATATTATACAAACATTATACTTCCACCCTCCAATCTCTCTCCTCACTCCATCTCCCTCCCTGAACACCAACCCCAGCCACCACTCTCCTTCATCCTCCTTGCAACCACCACGCAAACCACCACTCTCCTTCCCCTCTTTCCCGAGATCACCACCCTCACCACCCCAACCTCCACTTTCCTTCCTCCTCCGCGAAATTTCCACCGCTAACCTTCGCCTTCTCTCCTTACTCGTCGAAACCACCATTGTCCCTTCCTCTCTCGTCACCCCCTGTCCGAAACCACCATTGCAGATCTCCTCAGCCCCGAATCGACAACCTGCACTCCTCCCTCCTTGTTAAGAGCAATGTGGCCGAAAAGTTTATAGATCTACTTAAACTGTGGTGACGAACTGGCCGGCTAGGGGCGGTGGTGCTAAGTAAGTTGGAACGCAGGTGGTGGTTGTGGACGTGGGAGTGAGAAGATAGATGGAGATGGGAAGCTGGATGCAGACAGTAAAAGCCATAAAGATAGATATTAAAGTAAATACGTATAATAATCATTGTATTGTTAATGTATAATTTCTTTTATGAATTAGTATTGGAGAAATTGGAATGATATTTTATTTTAGTGTCTAATCTCACTTAGTTAAGTTATGGGCGTTAAACCTCACATGAGCAAACTTAAGGGGTCTATTCTCACCTTTGAGCAAACTTAAGGGGTACTTTCACCACTTTCGCGACCGAATATATAAATTAAAAGTTTAAGTATAAAAATTTTGAAATTAATGAAAAAAAAATTAATAGAAGCACATCAAGTTTGAATATACTATTATGTATTATCAATAGCTATAAAGAAGTTGTAGATAATGTAATTGCTCTAAATCTCGATCCTTCGACTTTTAAGCAGTTTTATCCATGTATTTGTTTGACTATTGTCGAATCATAAAGGATTTGAAAGAATCGCTTATAAGTAAGTAAGGCCCTGTTCTTTTTGGACTTATTTTCAAAAAAAATAAGTTCGGTCAAAGAAAATAAGTTCGATCTTGTCTAATGTTGTAATTATTATTTTTGTTTTCAATATTACTATTAATATTGTTATTATTATTAATATTATAATTATAATAACGATGAATTTGTATTTTTTATTTCTTTATTTTTTTATTTCTTTTATTTTTTTTATTTTTTTATTTTTTTATTTTTTTTTATTTTTTTATTTCTTTTTATTTTTTTTATTTTTATTATTTTATTTAATTTTTTATTTTATTTATTTTATATTATTATTATTATTATTATTTATTATTTATTATTTATTATTTATTATTTATTATTTATTATTTATTATTTATTATTATTATTATTATTATTATTATTATTTATTATTATTATTTATTATTATTATTTATTATTTATTATTTATTATTATAAAATAATAAAATAATAATAATAAGTATTGATAATATTATGTTAATACAGTTTAGTTCAGCAAAAATAAGTTCAATTCAACAAAAATAAGTTCAGTTCAGCCAAAATAAGTTCAGTTCAGCAAAAATAAGTAAAAATAAGTTCAGTTCAGCAAAAATAAGTAAAAATAAGTTCAGTTTAGCAAAAATAAAATAAGTTCAGTTCAGCCAAAATAAGTTCAAAAGAACGGGGCCTAAGTAAATTTTAAGAAATTGAAGTAGTTCATTACTTTCTTAAATCACAACAAAAAGAAAAGGGAGGTACACTTAACTTTGTATGATTGTTGGAAATAATTTGAAGAAAAAAAGAAGTAGAAAACAATATCACTGTTGAAAAGAAGAAGAAGATTGGAATAATATATGTCCAAAGATTAATGGAAAATAATAAATAAAGGAAAAAGGCATCTAAAATGAAGAGAATTTGAAAAGTAGAAAACAACGTACTCAGTGGGGTTTCGAACCTCGTCCGTTTGTCATGTTGCTCTGCATCAATAATATTTGCCATTGCACCAACAGACCAACTTAACCATTACACACTCAATTGCAACTAGGGGTGTGCACAATTGAATATTGGCAAATTCGGTTTGCTTCTGAATATATGATGTATAACCTCAAATTCAATAATTTCAAAAAAAATTTGAAGTTGTTCTACTTTTTATATGAACAATACAATAAGTCATACCTAAATTTTGCTCATGAATAATTTCTATTATTATTATCTTCTAGAAAGAAAATAAACCACCCATAATTCTTTAGCATTTTTACTATAGAAAAAACTACATTATCTTATCCAAATATTTGAAGAAATAATAGAGTTAATCATACATGAATATTGAATAGAATACAAATGACATACAAATCTTTCTTTCTTTTTAGATGTAACATTTGCTTTTTTAGTAGGTGGATCAAAATAATCAAATATTGCGTAAAAAAAGGAAAATAGTCCTAGGTTGTATAATAAGGTAGTAAAATAGGTCATTTTCTGGCGAAACACTGAAATTTTCGGACCTCACCTCAGTTTGTTTCCCATGTGACTCACACGGATCGTTTATGATTTATCACTTTCTTTCTCTATCTCGTCTGTCCATTTATTTGTTCTAAGACCCAAAATCTCTTTCTTTTTAGCTTTGCTTGATTCTGACTCCACTTCCTCTCTTTTTCTTGCCTTTCATTTTTCTCTTTCTCTAATTCTTCACCCTTCCAAAACATTAATCCCCAATTCAGCTACAAACTGTGGATCAAAGTTATGTTATAAGTACTTCATTAGTCATATCTCCAATAAAATCTTAATCACCAAAGATCAAAATTTTTATCATACATCTAGGTGTGTCTTGAACATGGTACGTTCAAGGTTATTTCTCTATTCATTAGTCATTTGAAATCATCCAAATGAGCAAATGTACTAAAATAAGAGAGTTCCAAATGAGCAAAATTAGTTTTGGGTGTACCTTGCACATGGTATACCCGGGTGTATAATGAATAAATATTATTTTAAATGTCAAGAAAAAGGTACATAACAATAAGTAATAAAATTCATCAATAAAAATTTAATGAACAAAGATGTACAAATAATAAACAAATATTGATACTATTCTTATTAGGAAAATAAATTAAAATTATGAATTTATGACAAAAATCTCACATTAATTGATGTAATAAATGATTAATTAATTTTTTTTTTTCATTTATAGGTTTTTATATGCAGCCCTAAGGGCTGCATATAACATAACCCATTATTATTTGTTTATTTATTACTACTATCATAGTTATTGTTGATTGTTTTGTGCTTAATGTATAAATTAAATCCAAATTTTTAATTATAATGTATAGATAAAGGAGACAAAATGTAATGGGTATTGGGTATCATGAAAAACAGCACGTATTTTTTGGTCATGTGAGAAAATTTTTGTTATTTTGGTCGTGGCTCATGACCAAAATGACGTGGAGCCAGTAGGCGAGATAGAGGCAGAGCAATGCCCAAACTTATTTCTGTTCATGATGGAAATGCTAGGGGATTCTGGGAATTTAGAAAAATTTCAGGATGTCTGAACTGTCATTACATAACATGATAAGACAACAGATAACTTCAAAATGTTGAACCAAAATTGTGATCAAGACTGCTAAATACTGTCCAGGTCTTTTTTGAAGATTATAGTATCAAAATCTTATGTTGCTACTTTCTGAACTTTGTTCGCACGGCCAGCAGGTGAATCTCTGTCCCGGGATCGCCCATGCCTTCCGCCTCTGTTGTTGTATCGTCCTCCCCTGATAACAAAGCCACAATTTCAGATTCTCAATGTAACATCAGTATAAATTTTTAGAACCAATAACGGTAAAATTATAAACAGACCTTCCTTTGTGTCCCGCCCATTTGTCACGGAATTTCCCTTGACCTCCTTGAATTTGGCTCCAATATTCCTTCTCCTCATTACCTGTGAATAAGTAAATAATTCTCCAAGTTACAACTATTTCTATCTGTAGTCTATATGAACAAAGAAATACCTCATCTCAAAATCCTAATAGTTACATGGACTATTGGAAAAAGTTGTCACATTTTCTATAAAAGTAATGATTTATGATTGGATTTGCTAATATGCAACAACTTAATGTTCATCATCCTTTCATGTACTCAAATTTCAGTTTTTTTCCAACAAAAAAAAAAAGAAAGATGTTTCCACTTTTCTGGTGTCAGATTTCAAATTAAATGTAAAGTACCACTAATTTTAAAGTTCATTATACAACTTGTATCATATGGCCTCACCGCCTCAACCAAAAATCATAAATTGATGATTGAAATTCAAAAGTGAGACAATCATTTTAGAAAACGTTTCCGCAAGATCATGCCATATCCATAGTTATAAGGGAGAGCAACATGACTATTAATTAACTTCTGAGGGAGTATTTAACACATTATAGATAGCTAAAGTGCTAAACACACAAAAGAAATATTCAAACTGAAAGAGAGTTGTTTTCGGCATACCAGACACAGGTTCTAGAGTAGCAATATAGTTCTTAACAACTAAACCACCTTCCTCAGTGAGCACTGCAGCAGCACGAGCTTTTTGGGTTCCCTCTGGTTCCTCAAACCGTATGTAACCTGAAGTTTCTCCCATCTTGAAGTCTATGTACTACAGACCAAAATCAGAAGGGAAAGAACAAAAATATTAGTGCTACGAGTTTGCCGTCTAGTTAAACAATATGTAATATGAATACATGCTAAAAATTGCCAAGTATACATGCATGATTTGAGATGTTTTATCCTATGTTAGCCAAACTCTTCATTTTACCTAAACTACCAGTGTTGGATCGTTGACATTGTGATATGGGTATGGACACTTCGACACTTCATTATGGGCCAAAATCATGGAAAATATTCATATGATAGCCGAGTTGACACGTGTCCAACACGACTACCAGATCTGGGTATCATAGGTCATAGCCATTTACCCAGTCATGTAATCATAGCAAATCCCTTGTAATTTGCAGAAGCTACAAGAACTCAAGAAGGGACACCGAAGATTGAGGGGAATCAGGAATATGCCAAGAAACATATAGAAACAATGCTTTGGAAATTAATGTGTCAAATAATGGTAAATAGATTCATAAATGATCTGATATGAATAACAAGTTCAGGAATAGTAGCAAAACACTAGTACCTTGACAGTACCAAAATTTTCAAACAGAGCCTTCAGATCCTCGCGAATAACAACATCCATGTTATTCTGGTAGGATTCAGCTGCAGATTTCCCCCCTGGTGCTCCTTTTTCTCCATTCTTTTTGTCAGCACTTTCAGAGGACTTCTCATCACCCTCTGTTTCCTTCTCTTCCTTCTCAATACTTTCAGGAGTTACTTCTTCCATAGTTTCCTCCGCATTTTCAACAGCACCATTTTTATCATTTACTGATGCGTTATCTGCTGCCTCTTCTGACCCATTTGCCACATATTCTCCTCCATTTGTCTTGGACACCTCAGCCTCACTAGCATGCTCATCTGATCCATTCTGCTTGGATTCATCTTTCGATGACTTGCTCTTTAATGTGAATGCAAGAATTAAGCCTTTAGGATATCTGTAACCATAGTGATGAAGACATCAGCATTCCTTGAGAGAAACAATAAGCCTGTGCAAGAAAATTATTTTTTCTGATCTTATTGCCCCTTCTAAGATCATATAAATTCAGATATGTACCTGAACTCTTCAGAGTCTTTACCATTTCCACGGCTATGACCTAATTTTTCATATTCCTGTACTTGCTTCTCTCTTTCCAAGTCGAAGTCTTTCCTATTTGACACAGATAAGTACAAAAAAATTAAATCAATTGATGCTAGCGAACTTATGCTAACCAACATCTTCAATAATTCAATCAGTAAAGTTAAAAGAAGGCACTGGAAGCAAAGAAATAGTTTTACTTTGGCTTGAGCTCCAGATCAGCACCAGCATATGACAAAGTTTGCTTCAAAACCTTCTCTGCATCTTCCTCTGTGGAAAACTCGACCAGAGCAGTCCCACAAAGCAAATGTTTGTGTGAAACAAGACGAGGAAGCCTGCAACTGTTGACCTGAAAGAAGTCAATAGACAAACATGTAAACAAAAGGAGATACAGATTCTGCCTGCATTGATCTTAATAAATAAATCAACCCAATGTAATGCTACTTTTTTTCACTGTTAGCTAGATTAAGGTGCTACACTTTCATGCAAAACTTGCCTAAAATGAACCAACCTGACATGGCAGCAAAAAACCAAAGATGATTCTCCACTAAGAATTAAGGTACACTATCGAAGTAATTGTTGTAAAATACTTTTATGTAGCCCTCCACATAAACTAATCATTTCATGAAACTGGTTTCATAAAAAGTGCGCTTCAACTTGCGCACTTAACACAATCGTCAAAGTAGTTCAAAATAATGAATACATCCTTGTGCATTAAAAGTTCAAATTATCAATGTCATGCTAGAATAGAAACCACAAATCAAACAGAAGTACCCTCTGATCTTTAATATATCTTCAATTTCCTAGGGAAATTCATAAGGATTAGAAAGTACTATAGTTAAAGTGCAACAAACACCTAAACAGGTTGACTATTAGACATAATTCGGAATTCATTACCAAAGAAGCTGCAGAATATGATTCCTTACACCTTAGACTCGTGCACCTATTTCTGAATTTCATGGCTAACCAACAGAGAAACAAAACATCGTGGAAACAAAATAAAGAAGATAGAAACTAACCCGCACAATGTTATAAAACGCTTCATCTATGACTTACAAAACATGCACAAAGCTAAACATAGAGACAGACTATGCAGGAATGATAAAAATCTGACTTTATGGATAGTATCATAGTGTGACTCTGATCATACTCAAGCCTCGGAGAAAAAACTAGTTACCTTTGCATATTGAGCAAAGAAGGATTCCACTTCATCAATCTTCGCATCATATGGTAGGGGAGAAGCAGCTATTGTCCTGCCATCAACCTGTTCTATCACCTCTTCTGGCTTATTAAGTTCAACTCTCCTGCCAACCTTCCTTCCTGGAGTAGATCAATTACTACATTAGAAAGGAGAAAAACATACCTCCAATACCCATATTCACATGTATAAGCTCACATAAGACAAGTAAAAAAAATAAGAGATTAAAACACGCACAAAAATTCAGTAAGCACGTCATATTGAACATCTAGCAGTCAGTCTCACAACCAAAGAATCTTCTATTCATAGAGTAGGACTTAGAAGTAAGACCAAATTATCCTTACAGCTCCAACAATCTATATTCAACGTTACAGTTTCAAGCAGAGTAGTTCTTGTTCTTGTCAGATCAGTATTACCTAATTCGCATACAAGAACGGTACAGGAACCGGTACGCAATGCGCTATCTAGTTTTATCATAGATTACAAACTTAAAACATGAAACTTTTTATACTTTAATCATGATCCTTCTTATTTAAAAAATTCCCACATCTATCAAACTATTTACTCATCCAAATTTTTCTCATCACAAACCAATCATTAAAAGTAATATAATCACGAACCAAAGGGAAAAAAACGAACCGCCCTCGGAAATTTTGAGGAAACCAGAACTCCTCAAAGTATCAGCCACAGCCTTAAGAGTTGCTAAAGGAACTTCATAAACTTTAATATTGCCTAAATCCAGATGAGCTCTCATCCTCGAAAATGAACAAATCAATGCCAAACTCACCACTAAAATTAAAATTTCAAGTTAAGATCAACAAACAAAATCACCCATAAATTAATTAAGCTTCAAAAATTAAATAAAAAAATACAAAAAAAATTAGATAAACATTAAAAAAAAAAAAGGATACTTCCATCTTGACTCTCATTGAGAGATTTCATCAAGAAGTTGTCTCGCGGGAGATTACTATCACTGAAATAAAACTCAACCTACCGAAAATAAAAAATAAAATTAGGCAATAAAATCAAGCAATAAAAAAGATGATATTTTTATAAGTTGAATAAAATGTGAGAAGGAAATTAAAGTTTGAGGATGAAAGTATACCTGGCGTAGGACCTTACTGGCGGTTTCTTCATCTAACCCAGTTGTTTTCGCCATTGTTAGAGATTTGTGTTGAGTTTGAAGGTTTTGGGGTGGTTTTGCTGTTACGAGGTTAAAGACAGACAAAAGTATGAAGTTAACTGAGAGTGATAAACAAGGGTTTGAGGAAGAAAAGGGAAAGTTAGGGTTTTGGGAGTGTAGAGCGTGTTGAGTTGTGTTGTTTCCGCAGTGCGCCTATTGTTGACTTGTTTTACTTTGCTGATTGGATTTTTTTAGTTGCAACACTCTCTAACTTTCTTTGATTTTATACTAAAACTAGTTTTAGAGCCCGTGCGTTACACGAGTTGTTGTTTATTTCATTTTTTAGCAAATTTTTTTTTAACATTGTTGATTTTTTGTTGCTGTGAAATGAGATTTTTCAACACCATTGTATTTATATACTTCCTCCATTCTTTTAATATTGCAATAATTACCACTTTGGGAAGTTTCATCTATTGAAACCATTCCACTTTTGGTGAAAAAAAGCAACTATAGTTGACAACATTGCCTTTACTTTATGTTAATAAAACCATCATTAATTACTCAAATTGCCTCATAAAGTTGCGTTTACTTTATTAAGGATTTACTTATCCCCTACTCTAGTTAACCCCTCTATGCTAAACTACCTTTTTTTATTTGTCATTATACTTTAATTTCTACATTTGTTATTGTAATATGTAAAATTTATATTTTTAATGTTCAATTGAATATTGTAGCTAAATCTGTTATTAAATTGTATCCCAATAATTGGCATGAGTAACAATAGCTAACATAGTTTAACATGGAAAATAAACGAACGATACTTTAAGAAATTAGAGGGTAATAATTTAATAGATGCAGGACAGAAAGAATAGAGAAAAAATATGAGTGACAACCACAACTTCAACTTTTAATATAGCACAGAAACACTAACGCATATAGAATAGAAGATGGGAAAGCCAAAAAGAATATCATAATGATGGTATCATGAATGAAATATATTAAATATAAAACTAAGCTCTATTAATAATCGAAAATACTATTTAAGAGAAAAAAAATATCTTCATCAATCATGACCATATCAAGACTTATCAAGCTTCCCCTTTTTTATGATATGCGATATCAAATAGTCTAGAAACTCGAACCTTGATTTTCCAATTAGTTTTAGTAGAATTAAGTTTATTGAGAAAAAAATAAGATCGAACATATAAATATATGAAAAAAAAAATTAAGTATACAACAAATATTCTAGGAATAAAATAATTAGTCAATTGTATAATACATCTGCAATGTCGTTGACAAACTTTCATTTGATTCTTCATGTAATGTCATCATTTTATGCTATAGGTTCAAAACTATATGTATGTATTTTTTATCTTTATATAACTCCATTTTTAAATGTATGATTTTGAAAGACATAATTGCTATTGTTACATATAATACGCTGTTTTATAGTTATTTTCATATGTATTTAAAATAAAGTTCTAGAAGAACTCTACAATGTAGAGTTTGAGCAATATCAGCCATTGAATAAAAAATCAGTAGCTCATATATTATCTTTCCCAAACCCCCTCTATTTTTTCTCATCAAAATCCACCCCTTATTTCCCCCTTCCACCAATATGAGCCCTTGATTTTAAAATGTATGTTTCATATACAACTCTACCTTGTAGAATTTTATTAAAACTCTAGAGGATCTGGACTCGTAAAGCTGAGGTTTTGAAAGATAATATGTTTAATCTTGTAAATTGAACCTATGATAAAATGCTATAGTCACATATAGTACACTATAGTTATAGCTATTATTATATTTATCCAAAAGAAAGACTAAATATTGTCTTATAATTTAAGCATATTGCAAGCACTCTCAAATGGTAAAAAATTATAATGTTTTGAATTAGGTAGCAAAAGTTATATTCAATTTACCTAATATAGTAATTTAGGTTGTTTATTCAAGACGAAACTCTAATTTATCGTTATCCAAAACTCCTTTTATGTATTTAAATATATGTAGAACTCTATATTTTAAAATGTTTAAAAAGTAATGACATGATAATCCTACGTGGCGCTCTCTATTTCATAAATTGTAGAACTATATTGTAAATTGATCTTATTTCGAGCATCATCGGATGAAACAAAAATTATAATATTCCGAATTACGTAGCAAAATTTATACACAATTTAGATATTATAATAATTTAGTTTGTTCATTCAAAACCAAACTCTAATTATAGCTTATCTAGAACTCCTTATATGTATTTAAATCTATGTAGAACTTTATTTTTGTAAAAAAAAATAAAAATAAAAAATGATGACATGACATTCCTACGTGGCGCGCTCTATGGACTCAAAATCTTGAGGAACTCCCTAAGCTCCCGATAGGTTGTTTATTCAAAACGAAACTCTAATTTCTCGTTATCCAAAACTCCTTTTATGTATTTAAATATACGTAGAACTCTATTTTTTAAAATATTTAAAATAAAAATTAATGACATGACAATCCTACGTGGCGCTCTCTATTTCATAAGTTGTAGAACAATATTGTAAATGGATCTTATTTCGGAGCATATATATAGAGCACTATCCGATGGAACAAAAATTATAATATTTCGAATTACGTAGCAAAAGTTATACACAATTTACATAATATAATAATTTAGTTTGTTTATTCAAATCCAAACTCTAATTTTAGCTTATCTATAACTCCTTTTATGTATTTAAATCTATGTAGAACTCTATTTCTGTAAAAACATAAAAATAAAAAATGATGACATGGCAGTCCTACGTGGCGCGCTCTATGGACTCGAAATCTTGAGGAGCTCCCTATGCTCCCGAAAAGTTCATCCTTTATATATATACTAGGTTTTGGACCCGTGCATAATGCACGGGAACTATTAAGTTTAATAAGAATGTTTATATATCAGCTACATTGAAAACATATAAACGATTATTTACGTCTACTCGATCAAATTCTTTTTTGTATGATAAAAAGGCGCCTTTATATTAATTATAAAGTTGTTTAGCTGTTATATAACTCATATGTTTTTGAAGATTTCTTTATATGCTACATTAATCGTAGTATTAGACATCCCATGTTCTTCCTCATAAATTAGTACTATATTAGACATTTTTTACTCGTGACTCTAGAAATGGCTACGTAAAATTGGCCATGGCTGTGAACTGGTTCGGGAAACCCACCATGTGATTAAGATTGTCCTTGATTTTTAATACTGCCAAAGGAAACTGCTTTTTTTGAAACATCATAGGAAACTTTGTTTCATCTGACGGAATATCATATGGGGTATAAATACCTTATTCCCCGTTGCCACCTAAAATGGCCACAACTTGGATGATTCAATTTTTTACATGCTTGATTACCAACCTAGTATTGTTACATAAACCATATGTTGGCCGGGTCAATATTCCTCAGTAGCATAACTGGTGTACCAACCTTCAGTCTTATACAGTGATTCAATAGACCGGAACATCTAATGGTATTTAGGAATTGCATTTTTCCTTAGAAATTGCATTTTTAAACTTAAATATATTCTAGTAATTCCCCGGGTAATTCGGAAAATACATGATCATTCACCATCTCCACTATCTTATGAGTCGAAGCAAGAATATCCATCATTTGAAAATACTTAGGTTCTTCTAAATGATCCTTTAGGTGTCCGAATATATGTTTTCCACTATAGCTGATATAACCTCATTTCCACCGTTTTGATTAGCTGATATAAGATCGTTCCTCTAATTAGTCAGTACACCGTTTTTTATTTTCATGTTATATTGTAAACCCTTAAAAGGTTATTGTTGTGTATGAATTTCAATCTTTCTTTATTATTTAGTGTTATGCTCCCATTTGTATCTTCATTTACTATAAAAGTTTGATATATTTATCTTTGTTGAACCGCATAATGGATTATAGTGATTAAAAAATTGATGAATATAATTTTTCCCTTGTTGGTTTTTGTTCCTCGTAATTTCTTTTATGGGTGTGACATTTTCGTACTTCCCACTATACTTTTCGCCTCCCAAAAATTACACTAAATGACTCCAGTGGCCCACCGTTAACCCTTACTCCTTTATTTCTTCACAAAAGCAATCCGGAAGAACAGAAAAATATGAAAGTAGAATTTTAAAATATATCAAGCCAACACCAATTTTGATATTAATTAAACTAATTTAGAACATATAAATACGTAATAGCGTATTATATATGTGTGTTTTGTAGGTTCTCCATATGATTTACATTTTCTGGTTATCCTTTTATATAAGAAAAAGTAAAAACAAAAGTACATAGACAAAATAACAACTTTACCAATTTAATAACTTTATCCAATCCTTTCAAAACAGTTTTACTCTCTTTCTTTGTGAACATCCCAAAAAACATATTCGTTTTTTCAATTCATCTTTCTCTCTAGAAAACTAAAAAGTGAAAAAACAACCAAACTTAGTGTTCATTTATTGGGAGTAAAACCAACTAATTTTGAATACTTACAAATTACAATCTCTCTTTTGACATATAATGCTAGACAATTAGCTAATTTTAATTTGTTGATAAAACTATGTCGAACAGTATCCCTCTTTCTAGCTAGTCTAATACCCATGCGATGTATGGTTACAAATAGTTTTATTACTTTGTAGAAAATTATAAGATAAACAGTTAACTTCTTTCCAATAACAAATTAATCATTATATCGTATTTATTCCCTATGACTTAATATCGGCGACATATTATTTATGACAATGCTCCTAATCTAGCCTTTTCTCTCTTAAAAACGAAAAACACCCAAATTACCCTCATTCGATCTTAGATGGGATGAATACAAAGGAAGTCTTTTTTATTTTTACGATGCATACCCTTTCCTCATTAACTATGTCATGTCATTTCCTTTGCTTTAGCAGCTTCAGAGTTTAATGTAAATTTAATTATAATGTCAATACATGAGTTTTTCTTTATAAATTTAATTATATATAATGTCAATACACCCAAACTTCATTTCAATTCAAAACATGAGTTTTTCTTTATAAATTTCATTAGCATTCAATACTACATTCCTAAATGGTAATATAATAATGCATTACCATTACCACCATTGAGGACCACTAACCAAAAGGGCCTTTAATGTATTCCAAAGCGTGACTCTTCTCCCATTAAGAATCCTTCTCAATTTGGCATGCACTCGACCGATTACTAACTTAACTACGGTGAAGAAGAAAATCATAATTTAAACCATAATTTTTTTTACCACTGCATATGTATTCTCTTCATCCCGATGGATATAAATAATAATTTGATTTTTTAACGATGGCCAAATCACTATGGTCAAATCACAATGGTCAAAATTATATTTGTAAATTTTAGAATACTAATTAATATACTTGGAACTCTATGAAAAAAAAGAACACAAAATGAAATGAATCACAAATGAAGAAAAATAATAACGTCACACTTATTATTAGCATAGTAAATTGTAGTTGTTGCATTGACAACTACACTATTACATGTTTTTTAGTCACACGAATATTGCCCCCTAAAAAGATAATTAAGAACAAAAATATTTGAACCATGAACAAAACTATCCAACACCATCAAATTCATAGTTTTTTCATCATATCCTGTATTTTATCTCGAGTTTTCTTGACTTCCACTACAAATTTGCACTGGCTCACTTCTAGGATATTCTAATGTCTTTCATCCTCCCTCTCTTTTTCTCACCTCTACCAATTCATCATTATCTCCTTCATCACCTGATCTAACTCTCCTCCAATTCCTTCTCTTTCATCTGAAATGAGGAATTTTACATGTATTTTGTGAAAATAGCAATTAACTTTTGTCATATCCATAAATATTTGTGTTTTATATCTTGCTAAAGATGTTGAGCGAGATGTAGACCATGTAGTACACAAATTTTGCATGATCTGATTTACATGCAACAATTAGAAAACAGAGATACATGTATGTTTTCACTCCTTCAATTCAAAACTAAACTCGTCGTTCATAAATTACAACTTCACATCACCAAAAAAAATGAAAAAGAAAAGGTCAAAGAAAACAATAAACAAAAAGCTTAATATCCTTAGCAGATAATTCCGCAAAAAAATCAATTTCAAAATTTTTTGACTTCGAATTCATCGCTGCTATCTTCCTCTTAGTTGGTTGGTTCCCCAATTGCTGATGCTGCTGTGTTGATGTACCCGTGTTTTATCATCTGGGTTTGTCTGTTCGAATTATTACTGTGCAGGAGTTTTTCTCTCTCCTCTCTATTTCTCACTCCAATTGATCGAATTGTTGTTCATTTGGATGAATTACTGAAAAATGAGCTAAAATTCGATCATGAAATTGAAGGAATTTGGTATTGAGGGTTTGAGAGGAGGGAGATGCAGTAAAACAACTATTGAGATTTAAAGATGTGTAATATTCATGACAATATTCAATTTGCTTCAATTAGGGATTATTTTGTGGAATTAATTTGTTTCCTTAAATGTAAATTGCTAGATTTAAGTTTACCTTACACAGCCTAAATCTACACGATTTGCAATCTTTTAAATCAAATCCAGTGACACGTGGCAAGTGAATGAGAGGCTTGGAAAAACCGAGAAGCAATGAGAGGGGAGAAACAATATGGGGCTGCCACATAGGACGGAAGTTTTCTTGCTTTAATATTATATATGATATTGGATATAATTTGGACCCGTGCATAATGTACGGGAATTGTTTTGTTTATTAAGTAGTTGTTTTTATTATTAAGCAAGTCATAAGCAGGTCTCCGGTTTTTAAACCCGTGCAAAATATATCATATACTACCTCATTTCTAACTTTTGCACAGGAAATTTTTTGTTTATTAAGAATATTTATATTACAACAAAATTGAATACGTACATATATTCCATGGTTGCCTCAAAAATTGATAAACTATAAGATATTGAATTATATATTTAATGATATTTCCCCTTAGATTATGTTATGTAAATTTATAAAAGTGAATGAAATACTACATATACTTTTAAAAAAAATACAAAGTATACAATATACTTTTCAATTTATTTTCTTTGTCTTATTATTAAATTTTACCCAACAAATTACACGGTCATCTTCATGATGTGGCAAGTTAAACCCTCCCACTTTTATCATTAATTGTGCAATTTAGACCCATAAGTTTCAATTAGAGTAAATTGACCCATCATGTTTTATTCAATGATCAATATTCACCCCATTGTTGTCACATGCTAATATATAGTCTACACCCATTGTTGTATGATTATCTTTTTCTTATCATTCCTCTAAATTGGTTTTATAAGTACAGAGTTGTTGTCGTTGACAAATTTTGCTTATGAACTATGAAAAGGGGATATCGAGGTAATCACAAAGTTTGGTAATATTTGTTGCACATAAATTAATTAAAATTAGGATCACTAGTTTACATTGACATGGGACCGTGCATTATATTTAGTTATTCTACCTCACTCTTAATTTGCCACACATTTGTCTCAAGCATCTAGAAAAGTTTAAAGTAATATAAGCTCTACGATGTCTTATTATTAATTTTTTTTATTCTTTGTATTATCCCCCTTTTTTCAAACTTCTTTTTAATTCATCATTCAAAGACATCTACTATATTATAATTAAAATGCTAAAATTTAAAAGCCTTTAAATGGGATAGTAAGGATAAAAAAGTATGTAAAGATATTTTAGATTTTAGACCCGTGCAAATTGCACGAAAACCTTTTATTTTATAAATTTAAAATTTTATGATACTTTTCCTGAAATCATGATGTAAAAATTTATAAATTTTTGATATAATATTAAAGACATAAAAGAATGATACTATTTTTAAGCCTATGTACTAAATATAATTTAATATAATCAAATAGAATTTACTTTTTTACTTTCAGTTTATAAAAAAATGTTTACGTAACTTATTAAAAAGACAATATATTTCATTTATATCACACATTATGAAATTGAGATCAAGAGGGCACCAATACAGCTTTTCTCATACTGACACAATATGTAGTTCAGTTAAGAAAAAAATTTAAAGGCGTATAATTTATAATAAAAATTTAATTAGAGAAACATGAGTGAGATTAAGTTTGATTGAATTAAGTTGTAGTTCCTATCATTATGTTTCTAAGTTTAGTGTCTGTTTTGGGTTTTAATAAATTTTTATTTAGGTTTTGCATGTCGATTTCCTCCATTGGATTTGGTATTCAAGATGGCGATATTTATGAATTTCTAATTGATTATAAAGACTAAGGAGAAGATAGTTATCTTTCATTTGATGTTTTAGGATAGTTTTTGCATCCTGTAATTAATGAAAAATAAATAAAATAATCAGTTTTCAAATATCAGTATCTGACTATCTTCCTTCTCTCTATATGACTCTATGTTCTCGAATCCTTTCCTTTCTGTATTCTTTTAGTTATAGTTGAAAATATACGACCCGCTATTATTTCCTAGATTGCTAAAGTATATACGACACTCGATTATTTTAGGAAGTATATATTCATATCAAATTTGTCAAGCGGTTATATATTGTCAACTAACTATATATATACTCCCTATCATATCTATTGTTGGGAGTTACATTCCATAAGTGTTTGGAGTGACACAATGATTGTTGGGAGGTTAAATTTAGAAAACATCACTAAAGATTGAGAATATATATTCTTAGAATTAGTATATTGTAAATATTTATGAGTTGGTAGTTGAAATGTTTAATTTATTTATTTTTACCTTTTTTTCCACAATTTAAATGAAGAAGGTGGTTGACAAATTATTGTAAATTATCATGCTGACATGTGATGGTAATGTGTGTTTAAATTATTTGATGATATTCACAATAAAGTCAAATAACATGGTTTTGCATAGTGCTAACAATTAGGCAAAACTTACCAAAATATAGAAGGTTGTAAATGATTCACCACTCTTTCAAAATCATGTAATTAAGGCAATTATAACTTATTTCCGGAATTGATGCCCATAGCCAAACGCTAATGACATGTGTGGAGGTGGCACATCAGCAGCTTGCACTCCTATTTGTACACGTGGCAGTAGATTTTTAAGGAATTATTAGCGTACAACATGTGGACAGATTTTGTTAGTGAATGATACATAGGCAAATTGAACTTTGCTTTATATATATATATATATATATATATATATATATATATATATATATATATATATATATATATATATATATATATATATATATATATATATATATATATATATATATATATATAAGCTTTTTATGCACGCGATGCGTGCGACGACATTTTTTAGCATAACTGTTACTCAGTGGTAAAATGATGAGTGATATTTATATCACCCTAAACCCCTTATTTATCCCTATATTTAACCTTTCTTTTCTATTTTACCCCTTTTATATGTTTGTTTTGCTTAAATTGCACCTTTTTGTTTTACTAGTTCTTTTTAGATTTGTGTCTTTGTTTTACTTTTCGAGTTACTTTTTACATTTTTTTCTTGGTTCTTTGTAGTTCCAATTAAATTATACTTTTTATTTCACCTATAAAAGCCAAAGGAATGCACAAATGAGGAGTAAAGCATGAATAATGAAGGGACGAAGGCAAATGGGAGTTGAAGAAGCAAAGTTCACAACATGGTCCACTTCGAACGACCATATCTTACAGACCACAAATTATCATGCATTGATTCAAATTGGAGATTAAAATTTGGCTCGTTATCTTTCCAACGATAGGTCACATGATTGATTTGGATTAAAAACGAGAAAGTTATGGCCATTTGAAGTTGAGATGGTTGCCCAGTTTTCTTAGGAGCGTCCGCTCCCTTTTTCAATGGAGCGCCCGCTCCTTGTTATTTGGAGCGCCCGCAAACTGGTCGCTCCCTGGTCGCTCCCTCGTCGCTCCAACTTTCTGCCAATACCAGTTTCCTTAGGAGCGCCCGCTCCTATTTATAAAGGAGCACCCGCTCCTTTTAAATTTTCCGAACAGCTCTGTTATTTTCGCGACTCATTAATGATGTAACAGTTGTACATATAAATAGGACTCATCCCTAATTTATGAGGGGCAGACCCTAGTTGAGGGGGGATTAGGCTCCATTAGTCTTAGATTAGGATTTTAAGTGAGAGAAAGTCTCAAAACCTAGATAGAGAAAGTGAGAAAATCAATGAAAAATGGAAGATTTTGGATAATCATCTAGTGACAAGAAGATTTGAAGTTTTCTTTTCATCTATCAATGAGAATTTCTTACTCACTTTCCTCTTTTGTTTCTTATTTTAATTATTTTCATTAGATTAATTGTTCATGCTTAGTTTAATTATTTGTGATTTATTTTGTTTAGTTTAATGTTAGATTAATATTTAGTATCATGTTATTAGTTGGTAATTTCTCTAAATTTCTCCTTTTTATGTTTATGGAGTAGTTAGTGAGTTAGGGTTTGGGTGAAAACCCAACAATGATTGATTTGGGTATTGGAATATGAAATTAGGGGGTTTGATTGGGCTTATTAATTGATTAATAGCATGATTACTATTTGCTTGCATTCTAGTTGGCCACTTGGATGTTTGTTTTATTGATACCTTAATCAAATTGATAGAGGAGATTAAGGTTGACATTTATGATATTATCTTGCTTAATTACTCATGAGAGTGAGATTTGAGTGAGGGTTTTGTGGATTGACATTGTGATTATCCCTCGGTTGCATATTTGAGACCATGAGAGTGGCTTAGTTATGTGACTTAGGTAGTTTTATGCACCTTTGAGAGAGGGCTTGGAGCTAGCTAGTTAAGAGTCAATAACCTCATTTAGTTGCTTGGTTTTCTTTCCTCCATGTTTCACCCTTCCAATTGCCTAAATCATGATTGGTTGGTGTTGGATCCCTTTCCCTAATCCTATTTGATCTTTGGTAGTTAGTTTAGTTTAATAGACTTTAGTTGGTAATTGACACCTCCCGACTATTTTTCGGCCTAGCTTATTGTTTGGTTAACACATGTTGATGTTCCTTAGTCCTTGTGGAAGAATGACCCTTACTTGCCATTATACTTAGGTTAGTGGTTAGTTAGGTAGTTTGATTTAGGAGTTTTGTCCAACGACCAAAATTTCTAATGTCAAAATGGCGCCGTTGCCGGGGACTTCGGCTAACGTTGATTTGTGTTGATTAGATGAGTCTAGGTCATTTGTGAATATTTCTCTTTCCTTTGGTTCATTTGCTTTTCTTTTATTTTCCTTTTAAAAAAAATCAAAAAATGACAATCTTCTCCCTTCTCCAATTTCAACATGAAGTATTTTGGAGATACTATTGGAGGCTTGGCGATTCTCTTGGTTGTGGCCATAGCTTTGAAAAATGGGAAATATGTGATATCATGTTTGAGGGTCTAAATGAAGAAACTAGAAGGGTGGTAGAGTCTATGTCTAATTGTGACTTCCATGCTCAATCTTTGGATGAGGCTTGGAGTCTATTTGAGTGGTTGGCTAGAGAAACCTATGAATGGGAAATGTCAATACATACTAATCAAGATTTTTCTATTTATGAACCCGAGACTTGCATTTCTCCCCCATCTTGCTCTCATTTGGATGAAACATATTATAATGAAACATATTCTAATGCTAATGTTGTCCATGCATCTCATGAATTGATGTCCTCAAATCATTGCATGAATTCCCATGATCCATCCAATGATCTCCCTTCCCAAAATGATTTTCAAAATTCTTCACAATCCGAATTGTTGGAGTCTAATTTGGAGACCATGATGGTTGATTACATGGCACAACAAAAAGAGTTTATGGAGCACATGAATCACAAGATAGAAACTCTCAAAATGCTAGAAACTCAAGTTTTTCAATTGTTGGAGTCTAGGTTGGAGCCTACCTTTGCAAATCAAAAGCAAAATAGATCTTATGATGACCATGATGAGATTATCAATAATGAGGATGATGATGAACTAAGATATCTTGAGAATGAAAGTCATCAAAGAGAAAGTGAGATTTTGAACTTTGAAGATTCGAATGAAGATGTGGGTCAAAATCTTAAGGTTTTGGGAGAAGATATCTCTTTTGAGGTGCATGAAGTTGAGAGCAAAGAGTACCATGAGCCTTTGTGGATTGAGGATCCAATTCATGAGTCTCATACTCTTATCTCAAGAAAACTTGAACTACATCCTTCCCCTCCTATCTTTGAGAACCCATTTTCTTCTACCCCTCTTCTCACATGCAGAGAAAAAGCTATATTTGAGTGCAATATAGATGCAAGTGCTAATGAGCTCCCTCCCTAATTTGACCTCCAACCCATTGATGATCTTCCATTGAAATTTGAGAAAGACTTGAGGTTGTTGAGAGTTCACTTAGGTTGTGATGATGTACATGAAGATGTGTTTGAGAATGCATTTGAGGTTAATGTTGATGCTTTGGAGCATAACGTCTCCCCTCTTAAGTCTTGTGATGTGAGTTAAATGGTTAGTGAAAACCTTGTCTTTATCCCTTCCCCTCATATTCCATTTACAAGAAGGATTGACCTTATTCCCTCCACTCCCATCTTATATCCATTCTCATTTCTCAAATCTCCTCTATTAGATGAGCCTTCCCCCTCCTTTGATCTTCAAGTGCCTAATTTGATTACTTTTGAGGAAAAGAGTGAGATTGCCACCAAAAAGGAATTTGTTGAGGAGACTTTGTCATTTCATTCTTCTTTTTCTTCTTATTTTGATTCTTCTTTTCCTTATTTCTTTGTTTTTCCTTTTGACCATTTTTATTTTTGGCATCCCTCTCCTCATTTGCATGGAGTTGCATTGCACTTTATGCACACTTTACATTTAATCATTGCATATGCTATCTTAATGGAAATGTGTGCTAGTGCATTTGACAAACTCTTACGATCTTTGAATCGCTATTTACTAAAAAGGTCAAGCTTAGGACCTTAAATAAGCCTTTCTCGGGAAGTAACCCGTGATTTATTGCTTTCATTTTCTTTGTTTTAATTTTACTCACTTTTGTTTTTTATCTTTGATCTTGATTTAGGTACATAATTCGAATAACAATCATTCTCAATAGTACGTGGAAAGCAAATCATGGTTTTGAGGAAGTTGATTAGAAATGGAGAAATTGGGTCATTTACGGGTATTTACACCCACATACTATCCGGTAGCATCCTTCCTTTTATCTTTCTCTAATTCTTTATGATTGCGGAACATATGCTTGTTGGTTTGGATGTTTCTTTCCCCCCCCCCTCCATCCCTTTGATCGTCTTGTTCAAGCATTGAGGACGATGCTTTATTCTAGCTTGAGGGAGTAGTTATTCGCTAGCTTGGGGGAGGTGTATATACTTTGTTTATTTATTTTTCTCATTTTCAAAAATTTCAAAATCTAAAAATAGTTTCCTTTCTTTTATTTTTCATTCAAGTTTTGAGTTTCTCTTTATAAAGAAAAAATTGAAAAAAAAAATGAAAAAAGATGTTTGGCAAAATCCAAAAAAATTGAGGAATAAAAAATGTACAAAGCATTTTGTGCCCAAGGGAAGATTCTTGATGGCAATTTACATGGATTCCTTTGATTTGGTCATTTGGGTAGATGAGTATAGGTGTTCCCATTGGATGCATGTATGTGTAATTTGGGGCGATTAGAGATCGATTAATCTTTGTTGCTGAATATTCTACTTGAAAAGCATTCTATGATTCTAAATGTTGTCAAACTTTGTGTTGAAAAGAGTCGAATTATTTCTCTTATGGAAGTTGTAGTGACCCTAGTTGAATCTTGAAATCTTCTTTGGTGCACAAGTTTTACTTTCGAATAAGCTATGCTAAGAGTTAAATCGATTGTTTTAAAAAAAATGTGTTTTATGTCTTGAGTCCAATAAGTGGAGCCAATGAGCCCACAAGGCATGATAAGCCTACTAAAGTCCATGAAAATGAAAAAAAAAATCGAAAAAGAGTCAATAAGTGGTAATATCCACATATCCTTGAGAAAGTGGGTTGTCGAAATGGTTGAGTGGGAGCTCGAAAATTTAATAAGTAGAGTTTCCCTAGTAATGATGAATGTCATTATGGCTTAATTCATTGAGACTCTAGACCCATTGCTCAATCATTATAATCCTACAATCATGGTTTTCTCTTAGCAAAAGTCAAGTTTTGGGGAGTTCATGTGCACCATAGGTGGTTAGGACCGATCTTGGGACCGTCTTCTTCCATTTGAGAACGATTTGTGACTCTTGAATGCCTTAGTAAACTCTAATTGATGTTTGAAGCTTTTGATAGTGTCAATTTTGCACCTTAGATTAGTCTATCCCCTATATTTTTACCAAGTCATGGATACATATTGATGATGGTTATGCTTTGAAAGTTTGCTTAGATCGTCCATTGCTTTGTGAACCATTGTTGAAGAGACGACTTTGGCTTATTATATATATTTGTTCTTGATTAGAGTTGTGGGTTTAAGCTCTTGGGAAACCCTCGCGAGATCTCACTCGCCCTCTAAAGCGATTTAGGGGTTTAAAGAGCTTGTTGCATATGCTAAATGCAACCGTGATTCCTACGAAAGTGAGTTAGTGTATATTCTCATCTCTTTTCATTTTTTACTTTGATTGAATAAATTCATTCTCTTCCTTTGTGTTTCATCTTATTTTGCTCGAGGACGAGCAAAAAGCTAGTTTGGGGGAGTTTGATAAGTGACATTTATGTCACTTCTAGGAGTAGTTTTTACATTGTTTTCATAGTTATTTTCATATATTTCTACCTATTTTAGCCTTATTTCTTCTTTTTATATTTTATAGCTTAATTGGAGTAATTAGTTGTTTTTACTAGTTTTTGCTCTTAATTTAATAATTGAATTTATTTCCATTTTTATTATTTTTATATCTCTCGTTTCTCCCTACGTGTTTTGGTTTTGGTTGTAGGTAAGTGTTTTCGAGTTATGGTGTACAAGCTTTAAGTTAGAATTAGTGGCAAGCTTATCCTTCACCACCCTTTTTCTGTACAACGGAGCGGGCGCTCCGTTCAAAATCAACAAAAACAGAAAGATGGGCAGAATGTTTGAGCGACCCATGAGCGACCTAGGAGCGGGCGCTCGAAGAAAAACGTGCTATAAAAGATTCATTTAATATTTCAATGGCTGTGATTGATTGAAGCTAAATCTATGGCTCGAGTAGTGGAGTTGATGTTGTGAATGAGAGGAGAAATCCTCCATTTGAACCGGAAAAATCAAAATGGAAAATAGATGAACGCCCATGATTTATTGCCGTCGACTACAGATGATGATGATGCGAACTCAACCGCAAGATTTGGTGATGGATGGTCATGGTGCGGTGAAGTGCTGCGAAGACAAAGGGAAAAAGAAGATTCTGATGTTTTGGTTTTACTTTCTTTCATTTTCTTTTTCTTTTTCTTTCTTTTCTACTTTTCTCCTTGCTGCTGTACACAGTACACGTTTTTTATTTCTTAGTTTTCTTTTTCCTTTTATCTTTTCTTTTCCTTTTTATTCCTTTACTTATTATTTTCCCTTTTCTTTTTGTATTGTTTTCTCTTTAGTTTTAGGAATAGTATAAATATCCTTTAAGTCATTTTTTTTAAGGGGGAGAAAAAGTTTTAGAGTCAAGTTTTATTTTTATTCACTACTCTTAGTTTTTGAATAGTTTTAGGGTTTTAAGGAGGATTAGCCTCCATAGCTTAGTTTAGGGAGAAAAGGGAGAAAACTCAAAGAGGGATTCAAGATTTGGAGATTGAGGGTGCGACAACTGTATTAAAGATTCAAAAATTTATCAATGAAGCATTTCCTACTCTCTTTCTTCCTTTATTGCTTTATTTTAATCATTTTTCTTAGATTAATTGTTAATTGCCTAGTTTAATTATTTGTGATTTATTTTGTTTAGTTTAATGTTAGATTAATGTTTAGTATCATGTTATTAGTTGGTAATTTCTCTAAATTTCTCCTTTTTATGTTTATGGAGTAGTTAGTGAGTTAGGGTTTGGGTGAAAACTCAACCATGATTGAATTGGGCATTTGAGATTGGATTTGGAGATTTGCGTGATTAAATTATTGTTTGTCTAGCTTTTCTAATCTATATTGCATTCTCTTTGATCACTTGAATGTTGTATTGGATTGAAGTAGATTGATTTAGGTTGGCATGAGAGTGTGACCTATTGATTTCTATTATTGACTTGGGCTTATTTGAACCTCGGGATATGTTAGTAATGGATGTGAGTCCTTATTTGATGTCTTTGAGAATTTCTTCGCCTATGAGAGTAGGATGAGAGTTTTATGTTGGGTCAATAGCTAATTCAAGTAGTGTTCATGCATTATCTCTATGTTTGATATTCTTATGCCTATTTCATGATTAGTTTGTGTTTAATCCCATCTCCTAATTTTAGTTATCCTTGATATTTAGCTTTTTCGTAGTTCGTAGTTGGTTATTGACAATTTCCGACTCCTTCTTCGACCTAGCTTATTGTTTAGCTAACACATTTCGATGTACCTTAGTCCTTGTGGAAGAATGACCCTTACTTGCCATTATACTTAGGTTAGTGGTTAGTTAGGTAGTTTGATTTAGGGGTTTTGTCCAACGACCAAAATTTCTAATGTCATAAAACAAACCAAAAACAAAAGTGCGTATCTAAGTTCACCTCAATTTTGTGAATACGATTTTTTGAAATACTTACAAATAGTATTTTAAAACACTTTAATAAATAAGTATAAGTAATGAAATTGCATCTCTAACTACTTTTTTTTGTTGACTTTAACTAATTTCCCTGAAAATCCACGCACACTCATTAGCCCAGTCAACTTCAATATGTAATCAACATTGTGGAACTGAAATTGCAACCTTTTTTCCTTGATAATTTGTGCATTTGCAAAAATGCTATCAAGTTCTTAAAAATTATTTAGATAGAATAATCATTCATTCAAAAAAAATCTCTATTATAAAGGTTGGTACAGTTGCTTTCAGATAGTTTACACTTATAAATAATTTTATAAGCGTGCATAAAGAGAGATATATAAAACAATAAAAGATTATAGAACCAACTTACAGTAATAAGATAAATCTAAGTCAACCAGCTATCATGTAGCATAATAATTTTAAGTCAATTAGCACTATCAATTAGCATTATAATTTTAAGTGAATAAGCATGATTCATGAAGTAGCAATAATTTTAAGTCAAAGCTCGAAACATCCCCATGTGTCCCATGACAAAAAGAGACAAATATATTGCACTCATCTTTCTCCCTCTTCAATTCTTAGCTACTTGAGAACAGAGTGATTTGTAAGTGAATTTTTGTCAATGTTTTGTGAGTATGTATTGACTTTGAAATGTATTGGGTGTAGTTTGGAAGTGAATTTTTTAGAATTTGTAAAGTTTTCTCATTTGAGTGATTTGTATAACGTGAATTATGCAATTCTATGATTTTAGTTAACTTGTGAGTGATTATGAACATAAGCAATAAGGCTTCAAAGCATAGTTTTTCTCTAGGTGGTCTCGATCAATACTTTCATTAGTAGAGTAAAATTCATTAGTAGTTCTATTCAATTTTTTTGTTAGATCATAAAAAAAAGGCGTATGTGAGTCCAATATTGAAAAATTTTGAATATAAAAAAAGGCATATGTCAGTCCAATATTGCAAAATTTTGGAATTTTAAAGCATTTCAACTTTTAAATCTAGTTTGCAGACACAGAAGTCCCGGCCCACCTCTCATTTGGAGAGAAAGAGTAGCCATTTTTTTTGCTATAGTATCATAGACTCATCTGATAGGAACAATAAAAGTGTATTATAAACTAACCTGTAAAAACAAACAATAAACAAAAGAAAATTATGTAAAGAGCAATAATAAAAAAAATTATAAACTTTTTTCTAATATGTCATAAACTCATAATCTATCATTTGCCACGTGACAACTTGATGACTTAGGCTCTTAAGCTCTTTAAACATTGCCACTCTACATTTCTACTCTATATGAAAAAAGAATTTATCTCTTAATTTCTACTTCTCTGTTTCTCCTTTAGACTTTTACATCTCCTACATGCATATATGCAAACTGCAAAGTTTTAAGGAGTTCGACATTATATAGTGTTGATTTGCTATCTCAAGAAGGACAATCCCTTGAAAATTCTTGGAAATCCTAAAAACCCCATTTCATTTTCTCTCTCCTCTGTTTGCGTTGATGTCGTGCTGCAGTCACGATGCACCGTCACTGTTGCAGCATCTTTTCCTGGTGTTGTCGCTGACGCTAGAAGCCGCCCTTTGGGTGTTGTTTCAGCCTCTTTAGTTGTTGATGTTTCTTGAATTCTTGTTAGTTATGCTCTGCTTCCTCTTTCTCACTCCTTTGTTTGGATCTTGTTGCTGTTAGGAAACTAAAAAAACTGCTTGACCAAATGTTTTGTTTTTGTTTGTTTGAGAAGACAACATAGGTCTTCAATTTATATTCACCGCTTAGCTGAATTAAATAGGTGTGCTTATCTAACCACAGCGTGATTTTAGGCATTAATTATGAAGTGATTATAGGTGTGTTTATCTAACCACAACGTGATTTTAGGCGTTAATTATGAAGTGATTATTATAGGTGTGTTTATCTAACCACAACGTGATTTTAGGCGTTAATTTAGGATTCTGTTTTGTAGAATTTACCGGAAAAAATAATGTATTTTGTTATAATTTTATTTCCGTTATTTTTTTGAACCCCTGCTTTGGTTTTGAAATTTAGAAAGGGAAGGGAGGTAAAATAGTCTCTTCTTTTGGGGACACCATAGCTCCCCATATATATATATATATATATATATATATATATATATATATATATATATATATATATATATATATATATATATATATATATATATATATATATATATATATATATTCACAAGCTCCTCTAAAAATCTCTCTCTCTCTCTCCAAAAAATTGTAACTCTCTTTAAGTATCAGTTTCATTCAAGACTCTTTGTAAGGGGTTATTATATTTATGAAAGGTGTTCCCAAGATTACTGAATGGTGTATATTGGTAATAAGGACAAAATGAATTTTTAGAGAAAGACCTTGATTTAATATGTTTGCATCTATTTTTCCTTCTATATGCATCTTGGTGTTATTAGCAGAGCTAAGTTTTTCCGAAGTTTTCTGATGAAAGCGTTTTGGGACGAGACTAGATTTAATGCAATTTAGATCTGCTCCGGTATCAAACAAAACCTTGAGCAAAGCATTGATAATTGGGAGATACCCAAAGTTAATAAAGACCAGATTTATAAAATGAGTAGATATAATATTTTTAAAGCGATTATGTTATCAAAACCCAAGAACGAGATATCCATTTAACAAAACCTATTGATACTATTAAATTATTTTCAGCAAAAACTTTGCAAAGACATGTCGAAAAGGGTTACCGATATATCCATATAGGATTGGTTCAAGTAGGCTTAAAACCTTTTACAAAAGAAGGATTGAATTCCTCGGTCCTTATGGCCCTTAGAGATGGACGATTCAGAGACTTTAATGATTCCTTACTAGGAACTATAGAGTCAAGTTTATATATATATATATAGAGGCAAGATCATGTGAGAAGGGAAATTAGGTGAGAAATGAGAAAGAATCACTGCCCTTAGATTAGATCCTATCAACGGGGCCAAGATTTAAAAACTAATATTAACACAACTAACTTTTTCCTTTATTCCATACAAAAACCTAATTTTCTCTCTCCTCTCTTATCCTTCATCCCCACTAAGTCGTCTCTTTCCTCTCTTTTCTTTCTGTAGACTATAGGTTGTCAAACTACTGTCATCTAGTTCTTGTCCAAGAATTTCATGGAATCAATTACCGCGACGTAGAAAGGTTAGATTGTTTTTTAAAATTCTTATGGTTGTTCATAATTTTGTTCAATCGTATTTTGTTCATGTAAACTGTATGGAATCAATCGAATTTTGTATGCTTCTTCATGAGTTTGTAAATTCGTATGGTTGGAATCAATCGAATTTTGTATGCTTCTTCATGAGTTTGTAAATTCATTAGATAGTACGAAAATTGCTAGACATGCTAGTGCTTCTGTAAAGCCTTCTTCATTAATTTCACACTTTTAGGTCTCAATGGGGATTGATTCACAGCCTTACACATGAAGAATTTTTTTTGCCAATATATATTTTTAGAGTTGTAGCTAATATTAATTAGAGTTATAGGTAGTATTGGTTAGAGTTATACCAATATGTTCTTAGAGTTGTAGGTCACATGGAGAATTTTTTTGCCAATATATTTTTAGAGTTATAGCTAGTATTAATTACACTAGTATCTTTTGCACGCGATGCGTGCATGACATCGTATGTAAGTGATTTAGTGAAAGTTTTAATTACGGCAACATTTCTTTAGAGTTATAGGAAATAGTAGTTAGAGTTAGTTATACCAATACTTTTTTAGAGTTATAGAACGTAGTAATTAAAGTTAAACCAAAACTTACTTAAAGTTATAGGAAGTAGTAGTTATAATTATGTCAGCATTTGTTTAGAGTCATAGGAAGTAGTAGTTAGAGTTATATCTGCACTTGTTTAGAGTCATAGGAAATAATAGTTAGAGTTATACCACATTCTTTAGTGTTATAAGATCAATTTGTTTTAGAATAATTGCGGTTTTACCATTTATATCTCAATGTGCCTTTTTATTTATTTATCATGTTCTAGTTTATGTTTTAACATAACTTGTTAGTTGATTTAGTTCTTATGTACCTCTATGTTGTTCTTACGGGCGCGTTTTACAACAAAGTAACCTCTTAGTGGGATCAAAACTGAAAATTGGCTCATATTTTAGGAGAATAGAGCTTGTTACTTTTATTCCAAACTGTACTTACTATAACTCTAGTCAAGTGTCGGCATAATTACTTTAACTACTAGCTCATATAGCTCTAATCAAATGTTGGCATAACTCTCATTACTAGTTCATATTAGCATACCTCTAACTTTAACTTTCTATAATTCTAATCAAATGTTGGCATAACTCTAACTTTATCTTCCTACAACTCTAATCAAATTTAGGAATAACTCTAAATCCTAGTCACTATAACTCTAATTAAATGCTTGCACAACTCTAATTTTTATTTTCTACAACTCTAAATTCTAATTGAATGCTGCTGTAACTTTAACTAATTTAAATAAACCGTAATCAAATGTTACAACTTGATAGCCTGTTAGCTCAATTGGCGAGTAATTTATGTGCAAACGCACAAAAATGTAGGTTCGACTCCTACCACGAGGCTTTTATTATTTGATATGCTTTAAACAATTCTGCTTTTCAATGGTCTTGGTCAGTTATTACCTCACGAGGTGGTAAAAGAAGGGATAAATTACACTAGCTCTTTAGTCACAATAACAAAAAAATTCCGACTCTACTTTTAGTTTACATGAGTGCAATCATACTGAACAATTTTTTTAATTTTTAGGTTTCTAACTTCTAACAAGAGTCATTTCATAACCTATGTGGGAATCGAACCCATATCTTGTGCATAGCACAATGCTCTTCCATTTGAGCTAATAGGTTTTTAAAGTACAAGTAAAATCACCCCAAGTACTTTCTTTTTCTTTGTTCTACTCTCTGCATTTTGTAGCTTCATCTTGAGCTTAAGATACAAAAAGAACCCATTGAAAGCGCCAGAGCTATGATAAGAAATTATAAACTCGGATTTACTTACTGATAAATGATAATATAGATGATCAGCTGAAGAATATAGCAAGTTAGTGAATAACTGAATACTACTAAAAATTTGATGTCATGTTTGTCCATAAATAATTGATCAACCCAAATTCATATATACTACATTTTGGGGATCAACAATGCAAAACAACAACAACAAAAAAAACTCTTTTTTGTTAGTGCCGAAAACAATAGAAAAAGTATGTAGATCAAATTCATGATCCTAAGCAACAAAGCTAATGTTTGATTCTCAATGATTAGAGCTCAATTCTTAGCTAAATGAGATGTATCCTTTTCTTTTTACCTTCATCAATCCCGGAATTATAAAAAACAAGGACACTCTACAAATTGGCCAGAATATAATGAAGGATTGGCTTATAACATTGACAAGGATGAAAGTGAACTAATACAGAAAATAGCACTGGGTAACTTAATCTTCCTACTAAAGACCGAAAATACGATGGATACTGAGTAAATTTGGAGAAAGAGGATCAACCATTGAAGTTACGGAAGCAGAAAATGAAAGGAACTTGAAGTATAACCAGAAGTACAACCCTAAATAAAGAAACTAAATTTAAGTTTGGAAAGCATTTCAAATGGAAGTATCACCAAACGAACTCACAATAATTATAAAATAGAAAATCGAATAAGAGGAAAATATGGTGTCATGGCTACATAGTCTAAATCTGTCCAAATCAATCAATTAAGTTTAGAAGTGTATTTAGCAGCAATGTAAGACAAAGGTACATTATTTTGGAATTTTCGCAAACAAAATTGTGACTACATATACATGATCTATATAAAATTTGATTTTGACAGAGATAACGCTATAGATCAAGACGCCATAACTACAGTAAAATAGAGGCTCTAGAAAGAAAGAATGAAGTTTATGAGAGAACAAAATTGGCATGTCATGCAGCTGACTCTAGTAGATAAGTTTCCCATAAAATCTGGATGAATAATCATGACTCTTAATTACCATAGTTCCATATGGACAAGCATAAATTTTCCCTTTTATCTTTGGGGGCTGCACTTTGTACTTACCTGAATCTAACAAAACTCATGTCTTTCCTTGCCGTTCGCCATGATTGATTTCCTTACCTTCTCCACCCTTTTCCTCCATTGCGTCATCTTTTCCATTGACACCAAGTTCATATGTTGTTCTCTAACAGTTAATGAGGAACAATAAGGAGGGGGAGAAAACAGATAACATGAAAAAGAAGTGCAATCTGAATAAATATAGATTAAGGACACATATGTGGGTTTTAGTAGAGAAAGAAACGCACATAAACTTCAACTACTAATTCCTATAACTCTAATCAAACGTTGGCATAACTCCAAGTACAAGTTCTTATAACTCTAACTATTAGTCTATTTAACTCTAATCAAATATTGACATAACTCTAACTAATACTTCCTATAACTCCTATGAAATGCTTCTATAACTCTAATTACTAAATTATATATTTCTAATCAAATGTTGGCATAACTCCAAATACAAGTTCCTATAACTCTAATCAAACATTGGCGGAACTCCAAGTGCAAGTACCTATAACTCTAATTAACTATTTCCATAACTCTTAACTATTAGTTGATATGACTCTAATGAAATACTGACATACCTCTTAGTAGTACTTCAATCTATTAAGCTTGAAAGTTTTGCAGCCACCTAGACTGAACTAGTGTATTTTCTATTCACAACAACCCTGAACCTATTACACATACCTATTACTTTCACTTCTTAAGTAAGTTTGATCCAGAAAAGTTTAGATATGATCAGTTCAGGGCTAATAAGAGCAGCCGTGTTCAATTAAATTCAATGCAGCACCAAAAAAGTATACAACTCATGACTAACTTAAGTTCAATTCAGTTCAGTTTGCGTCTAATAATTTCTGTTCAACTAATGGCTAATATATTTGATTAATTAGGTTTGAACAACAAGTTCAGAAGATTTATGGCAAAAAGACCAGGACAGGGTAAGAGTTGTGGCATATATGTAAACAATATACAATAAAGCTCCCACAAAATGATACTCAAGCCTCAAGGTTGTGGCAATTGAAGACAGAAGCATGAATTAAGTGCTCTTTCTACTGTCATTCCTAACATATTCTGAGAATGTAAGGCACAAATCAAACATGGATATAGCACCATTTATTTACAATGATATCAAGCACTAATAAGAGTTGTAGTCCGTACTAATTAGAGTTGGAGCAAAATTTGTTTAGAGTTATATAAAATACCAATTAGAGTTATATCAAGCACTAATTAGAGATGTAGTCGGTACTAATTAGAACTTGAATGAAGAGGATAAGAAGAATAAGAAAGATAAATCAGCAAGAAACAATCAAGAACATTCAGATTATGAATAGGCAACAACAAAAAAATCTAGAATTTATTAAAATGAACATTAATGAAGAGGAGAATGACGAATTGTCCTCAAATTCAACCACAAAGCCAACAATTAATCAACAAAAGCTCCAATTACCAATCTAAAATTGCGGATTTAAGATCAATTCCATAACTATATAATTTATATATATATAATTGAATCTGAAACTATACACAAGATTCGAAAAATAGTGAGAATGATGTTTTATATGAGAAATGAGAAATGTAACAAACGCCCACCCTGCTTAGATCATAGTTTAGTTAATGGATCAGATTAAAAGTTAAAGTTAAATGAAAATATCCAAAAAATTCCCTGTTTTATCGCGCATTAGTGTTGCCTAAACATTCTCTCTCCTCTCGTTTCTTCGTTTCTTTGAGTATCAACACAATTTCAACTAAATTTATTTTGTCAAAATCATCACATCTTTGTGAAATTCAGTTTTTCGAATTATTATGATGTAATCTTCAGGTACATCTCGTTTATCAATAGAACCGGAAATGTGCGCAATTTGGGAACCTTCTCCCCTTTTCCTTCAATGGAAACGAATCCATTGAGTGATGATTCATAGCTCGAATCATTTGAACTACCCAGTTCCATTGATTTATTTGTCTGGCTTCTCCTATTAGATGGTGTCACAGGAGCTATGGAATATGGAAGGCTCTCACCAAAAACCATGTCTCAGAAATCACTTCTCTAAGAAAGAACTGATTAAAGGAACCTTCTCCTATTCATGTTAACTTTTTTTTCTTCCAGCAACGACAACATAACTAATTAAAGGAACATGAATAGAGATAATTCTCAACTCAACATAAAATGCAGCATCCATGTCGCAGATATAGCAAAACAAGGATATGACACATTTCTAACAAAAGTAAGACAACAAGCTTTCTAAGAAAGAGATGAGTACGCTATAAGATTATAATACGTAAATGACATTATCAGATCCTGTGTATGCTATAACTCTAATTAGTTCTTTCTACAACTCTAAACAAATGTTGCTATAATTTTAATTAGTACTTCATATAACTCTAAACAAACATTTATATAACTCTTAAATACAACTTCTTACAACTTTAAACAAGTCTTGACATTACTCTAATTATTAGTTACGATATCTCTAAACAAGTGTGGGCATAACTCTAATTACTATTTTCTATAACTCTAAACAAATGTTGCTAAAATCCTAAATACTACTTCTACCGCTCTAAAGAAGTATTTGTATAACTTTAATGACTTCCTATAAATTCTAAAAAAAGATTATGTGCAACTTTAAACAAGCATTGTTATACTATAAAGAAGTATTGTTATAACTCTAAACAAATATTCTTATAACTCTACTTAGTAGTTCCTATAATTCTAAACAAATGTTGGTGTAACTCTAATTAGTACTTCCTATAACTCTAGACAAGCATTGGTATGACTCGTAACTACTACTTCCTACAACTCTAAACAAGTGTGGACATAACTCTAATTATTACTTCCTTTAACTCTAAACAAATGTCGCTAAAATTCTAACTACTACTTCTACAAAAGTCTAAAGAAGTATTGGAATAACTCTAGTGACTAGTTCCTATAAACTCTAAATAAGATTTGGTACAACTCTAATTCGTTCTTCCTATAACTCTAAAAAATATTGTTATAACTCTAAAAAAGTATTGTTATAACTCTAATTAGTTCTTCCTATAACTCTAAACACATGTTGCCATAACTCTAATTAGTTTTCATAGTTCAAATGAGCCAACATCACTTGAATACAACACATACCAAATGAAGTTGGGGAAACAAAAACAACTCAAAAAAATGATCAAAATTCAACATCACAGTCTTACTCGAAGAATCCAAACTCAGTAAATTTGCATCTGATAAACAGAGAACTTGAAGCAGACAAAAAATGATCAAAGTTCATAATACTCTTTTTTCAATTTCAACTCAAAGCCACTCCACGTTCATACTATTCAATTGAACTACCTTCGACTACTATGTCAAAAAAAGGAAAAACTAATTCAGTTTTTGTTCTTAATGAAAATAATATACAAGTACAAGTGTATAACAGGATGAAAATAAAGTTTCCGAAAAAACAAAAATTACAATATAACACAATATAATCTATTCCTGCAGATTCATTGCGATGAGAGCGGTCAACATTAATGACAGCCGTGATAGGCGATTCTATGATGACGAGAGCGTTCTTAGAGAGGTCGACGAAATTGGCGAAGACGAGATGTTCATTCTTTGGAGAAAACCGAAGAAGAGTAGAGAAGTTTCGGTCTTGATGGTAGCGCCATTGATGATACGGGGATTGAAATTTCTTTATGCAAAAGTTGTTGAAATGGAACAAAAAGAAGAGGGGGAGGTGAGAGAAAATATGGCACGTTAGATTTAATAGAATCAAAGGGTTGTGGTTCTTTCTCATTTCTCATATAAAATACTTTCTCACATGATCTTGCCTCTATATATATATATATATATATATATATATATATATATATATATATATATATATATATATATATATATATATATATATATATAGATATATATATATAGGAATGGGATCTTGTGAAAACATCCCTAAAGGCGAAAACCGAAAACGAAGATCGGGCCATTGAAATTAGATCCGATGGCTATGATCAAATTCACAAGATTTAGGCCAATTACATTATCTCCTCCAGGAGCCCCATTCTCTCTCTTCAAACCACGATAGAAACCCCAACTTCAACAATTTCCATTCTTTCTCTTCTGACTACGAATTCAGCAGACAACAATTCGACAATGGAGAATATCCATTTTCTCTTTCCTCTCACCATTTATCTCTGAGTTATACTCAGGTTCTAACAGCTGCAAAAATGGAGAAACAAGAAGAGAGAGAAGAAAATCAGTAAAATTGGAGGAAAGAAGACGATAACAACATCAAACGTCTCTAATCTCTAGTTTTCGGCGTCGATTTTGCTTAGAAAATCGTGATTTCACTTCCTCCCAACGCCTCAGCCTTTCTTCATCCTATTCGACGCGACGCCATATCCAAGCTGCTGCAGCTCACCGCCATTAACTAGCTCTTGATTCTGACCGGTTATTCTCTCTCTATATTGGTCACTTTTCTGTTATTTGTACTTTCTTTTGAATGATGAAACTTGATGAAACAATATGTTGTTGTCTGATAATTTCAAGGAAACTTGATATTATAGCACTGATGTTGATTGTTGATTAGTGGAACTTTCTGGTGCTAATTCTAGCTCAGTTTTGTTGATGATGATGATTGATTCTATTTAATTAGAGATTGGCTAAGTTATGGAGCTGCAATTTGAACGGATTATTTCTCGCAATTTTATGAAAGTTGAGAGAGAGAGAGAAAGGAAGGAGATGAAGGTTGAAGAAGAAGGTGGGGAAAATATTAAGATGTAAAGTTACTCTAATATTAGTCAAAGTTACTGTTATAATACTCAAAGTTACCATAAAAGTGGTAAAAGTTACTCTTATAATATATAAAGTTACCCTTGGAATATATAGAGTCATCCTTAATATAATATAGTTACCCCAAAACTGGTAAAAGTTACCCTTAAAATATATAAAGTTGTCCTTGAAATATATAAAGTTATCCTTAATATAATCTAGTTCCTCTAAAACTAGTAAAAGTTACTTCTTAAAATATATTAAGTTGCCCTAAAAGTGGTAAAAGTTACCTTGTTTTCGGTTTTGATTAAGAGTTGTTTAATGGGATCTTATTATATATATATATATTATATATATATATATATATATATATATATATATATATATATATATATTAGATTAGTTTCAACCAATAAAATTTACTTTCTTCAACAAAAGTTAGTTGTCATTGGTTAGATAAGTTTGGTAACATTCCCCTCCCAAAAAAAAAAGTTTGGTAACATTCGATTTTTATCGGTTTAAATTATTATAATATGTTTTACAAGTTTTATGTTGATAGTCACTACCTTTTTTTTCCTTATTTAAAGTTTAAACTGCATAATTCGAGTGTTGAAGTGTCATGCTTGTCAACGCGTGTATCATAAATTGATTTTTCTTCTTCTTCTTTTTTTTCTTTGCGAAAGAGGCAGACAATTCCAAAAGAAAACAAAGAAAAACTAAATGAAAAACAATGGAAGAGGAATGGAACATCGCATGGCCGTGCTTCTAATATCCTCATCTAAAATATGACGAAAAAATAATGGAGATTCCTCCAAGGTCTAAGAATTTGAGTCACCCCACAGCACAATCGCATTTCAGAAACAATAGTGTATTATAATTAGATATTAGAATGTAAAATATGAGTATTTAAGATATTACTATTTGTTTAGTGAGGAAACAAATTAGGGTCCTTGTTATTGAAGAAGGATAATTATTTTCGTATTTTGAGACAATCAAAGTTATTTAGGCTTCATATTCAAACTCGTATTTTATGAGATTAGATGGATAAGGAGTTAAAATTTGCTAGTTTTATTTAAGCTCCGGGCGCGTTTAGAGTTGGCAAACATTCATGTTTGTCTTGTGTTCATGTTCGTGTTTTATGTAAAGAAGTTGGAAAACACTTGACACTGACGCGACCCGTTTTATAAGACATGTCATATTGATCCATTTTATTAAACATGTCAAGATATTCAAGCTCTAACTCACTTTTTTCGTATTTGGTTTATGTCGTGTTTTATATAAGCAATTTTTTTTGGAGATTTTAAGCCTGATTTGTACATCAAAATTATAATTCGTTTAACAATTGTGTTAGATATGTTGTGTCATTTTAATGTTGGAAACCTGAACAATAACCTGATAAGATATGTTGTGTCATATTGACATGTTTAATTAAAGGATTAGTCAACCCTATAATGATGATTTCTGTTAACACAAGTTTCCCTTGAGCCCGTAAACGATGAATGGATGATCAGTGACAATTGTTAATGAGAGTATTTAGATTGATGCTGCTTTGGGAGTTCAAATCAAGGGTTGACAAATTTTTCTTTCTACATGCATGAGTTTGGCTCTTATGAGAGGATTGTAAACTGTTACATTGTCGCATTCTCCAACAAAAGTTGTTTATTTGCGACAAGCCATCTAAGTATTTTGAACTTTAAGTTAAGATCAACACACGTATTTTGAGCATTCCTCTTAGTTCTCGTCTTCCTGACGATGTTTTATGTTGGGATCTAGAGAAAGACGGAGACTACTCTGTTCGTTCAGCCTACCGAGCCATTTTTGGTGAGCTGGATGGCGAGAGCACGGCTTCATCGTCAATGAGCTCTAATATATGAAGTAAGATATGGCAGGCTAATACCCTTCCCCGTGTTAAGCTTTTCTTTTGGAGGGTTTGTCGTGGGGCTTTGCCGACACAAAGGGATCTGAGTAAGCGTGTGGCAAGTATGGAACCATTGTGCAACCTTTGTGCGGTGGAGGATGAAACAGAGCTGCATTGCTTGCGGGATTGTGTTATTGCAAGGCTTATTTGGGATTTAAATGGGGTAGGCGAAGTAGTGGCAGGGGTTTATCGCAGCTTTGGGGACTTGGCACTAGCGTGTATGGAGCAACTCTCTTGTTTGGAACATGGGCTTTTTTGACCATATGCTGGGCTATATGGAATGCAAGGAATAGGTGGTTGTTTGAGGGGGAGGTTTGAGCTTTGTGTGGAAGACCGACATGGGGCGAGCGTGGGGTTAGCTACTCGGCAATGCTGGTCACCACCTGGAGAGGGCTTCGTTAAGCTCAATGTGGACGGGGGTGCGTGGAGGGTTTGGGTGCGTCGACTGGTGTGCTAATTAGAGGAATGGATGGCCGGACATTGGTGGCTGCAACATGGAAGGTGGGGGACTATTGAGAGCCGTTATTTGTTGAGGCAAAAGCTATGTTGTTTGGTATTCAACTCGCTGTGGAGTTCGGGTTTTGAAATGTGGTTGTGGAAAGTGATTGTCTTCACTTGGTTAACACAATTTCTTCAAAAGTGCGAGGTCTGAGTAGCTTCCATCTTATTCTTGATGACATGGTTTATGCTAGTAGAATGCTAGATATTGTGTCTTGGAGGTTTGTAAGTAGGAATGGCAATAGGGTTGCTCATGAGCTAGCCCATTGCTTGCCTTGAGTCTCAGGTAGAAAAGTTTGGTTAGTTGATTTTCCTTCATGTATTGACTCTTTTGTTGGCTTGGAATAGTTCTTTAAATGATATTTAGTTGCCCTTGTGGGCTTTCTTTTAAGAAAAAAAAGAGAAAGCAAGACATACACTTTTCTCATTTTTGGATGTGGGGGAAAAGGGAGGGAATTGAAAGGATTTGTTATCAAAGTTCAACCAATAAGATAGTTAGAACTCACACTTCTTAATGTCACAAACTATTATCCAATATCAATCTTTATTCTTTCATCTTCGTATTTGCTTGTACTCTATGTAAGAAAGAAAAAAAATTATAAAAATGAAATTACAAGTGTGATAATATATATTTAAGTTTGGAAAATGACATTGACGCCTTATAAGAAAAGTAATGCAAAAAATTTCACAAAAAACACAACACATTAGAACATGAACACATCATAAAAATGACACAAAGTTGTTAAAAATACATCAAAGTTTTAAAAAATGACAATGCCATATAACACAAATTGCTCGAAAAAAGGCGCTCACCCATCATAAAAATGACATCGAAATTTAATGAAGTATATACACTTGGAAAGAGACAAAGAATGCTTGAAAATCACTCCTATATGAAACAAAATCCTCAAAAAATGACACTCAAATCTGTGCTTTTCTTTTCAAACGTACCAAATCAATTTACAAGTGTTAGTTTCAATCTAATAAGGGTCGCAACATAAAGATATGCAATAACATAAGGATAGATCGCACCAAAACAAGGAGACGCACATGAACTTCACCTATGTAGAGATTTTTTAAAGTAAACTACAGGCGCTACTAGCTAAAACTGATAACTCAAATTTGAATGAGGTTCAGTGCACCGAGGCTTAAGAAAAATGGGGTTTAACCCCATATACTCGTAAGAAACAAACCTTACCACTAAACCGAACTTTGGCACATCTAACCTAGTTCTCACTCCTGCTATGCCGGGAAAGAAATTAATCTATTTATCCCAAGAATGGCATAAATAAACCCGATTATGGGTGTGTCTATAGAACCATAAAGCTCCTGGAAAGTCCACCAGAAATAACTTCCACAGCTAATAACACAATGTCAGATGGTGCAAAATGGAGCTTGACTATATAATTTGAATAAGCTTAAGAAAACGCCTAAAATGACCGACGCTATCAATTAAGGCTCAAAAAATCCCCAACCCTGTTAAATTCAACGCAAGTCTTAAAGCTATAGGCCATGAAATAACCCTCGTTCATGCTTAACAAAGCATTTTCATATAATCCACAAACAAAAATCATAATCTTTTCACACCAGATTTCTGCTGTCATGAACAAAGGGTGAGATCAAGGTGAGACTCTCAACGTACAATTACTACATTGATCTCTCTATCCACCCTATACAACGCAGCCCTTTTCTTGATCATCATCATAGAGTTACATGATTCGGAGTCTTCAACGGACATATTAGATAATGGTGGTTGTGATTAAACCAACCCACATCATCAAGTAACAGCACGCCCGTGACAATTGTGTACAAGCTTGCAATTAGATGGAAATCACATTCTCATAGACGAAAAAAGAAATCGGATTCACTTCACATGAAATCCTCTTCTAGCTCTTGCAGGGATTTCTCCGCTGAAGCTATCTGTTTGTTAGATGTCATCTTGTCAGATATCATCAAATTCTTGTAGCTGCGCGTTTCTGCTTGCCTCTCTTTCTCAAGCCTATCCATTTCCTCTCGACGTTTCTGCAATGCAATAACAGAGTGTTATTTGCATTAAGGAAAAAGAAAAAGACAAAAAAATTACCACAAGAGTTTGGCTTTTTCATATAATAATAAGCTACTACAATCTAATATGTAGTCAGTTGTCTACCAAACTCAAATTAGATACTCGTTGCGTTTGGACTTTCTCGTTTAAAGAGGCTAGTGGTTGACCTTTCATGTGTGGTTCAGATTTGGCAAATTCGATACTCCCTCTGTTTCAAAACAAATGGAAAACTTGGTTTGGGAATACTTTTTCTTAAGGAAAAGGAGAGAGATACAAAGAGAAGGGATCTTTGCTCTTGGATTAGGACTTAGGAGGGAGACATAGAGGAGCCATGTGCCAAAGAAAACATTTTACATTTATGTGGAAACAGCCGAAAGTAACAAGTGTCAAATTTACTTTGAATCAAAGAGCCGGAGTAGCAAACAGGGGAGAGAGCACAAGATAGTTCGTGGCAGTTGTCAAGTATAAAGCCGGGACGCAATAAAACTAGAGGCAATTGGCCGTAAAGTCATTTGTACATGCCTACCTACAAGGCTACAACGCGAAGATTATACACCGAGAGCATGATGTGCTATATGCTCTTGATTAATTTCTTTTCATTATACCTTGATGTTCTTTTATCATACTACCATGTTTTTTCTTATATTCTCTTTTATTAGTGAAGACGACAAGCTTTTTAGTTCTGAATTGTAAATTTATTTACTTTGAACTGCACGTGCTTTCAGGAGCATCATACATGCTCCCATGTGTAGGATTTAATTTGCGTCCCTACCTACCTATATGAGAGGCATATTTTAAAGCTCCCCCCCATAAAAAAACAAGTGCAGCTTCTATCAGGACCGCTTTTGTAAAAGAAAGCCAAACCTTGTACATCCATCAAAGACCAAAGCCAGAATATTAGTAGCTTTTATGCAATATAGGGCCTTAAAGCCATACGAATAACGACAAGCTTCATGCTGTTGGCAGTTACCCTATCCATATCACATCACTGATCACCCTCAAATCGTTAGTGCAGGTGAAGTTGATCACTTAGAATAGAGAAGGATTACTCGGGCTACAAACAGGACGAAACTCAATCAAAACTATCCCCAGATAGATGAGAACACGAGGTCCAAAAAGCTTGTCTGGAATTACGAGATTAGGGAAGTGTGGAACAATAAACTTATGTTTCTTAACCCTAATATGATTCCTTTCAAATCACCCTTAACTAGTTCTGGTCCATGCGGTGCATAGGTGCAGATTTTACTTGCATCATGTAGCTTGGGCACGGAATTTTAGGAGTCCATGAGAAGAGCAGTATATAGAGAGAGATAAAAAGGGAAACCCATGTGATAGAAGAGAGATAGAGAGAACTCGTCGCCAATCTAAGTAATGATGCCACTATGATGCAACTTCCATAAAAGGGAAATGATGCAAGTACCAAGAAATAGAGAGTATATAACGGCAAGTCAATCGAGATGCATATATCTAGTTTATATATAATGAGATAGGCTTATATCATGCTCTGTATGTATGTTGATAAATTGTTTGTGTTGTTACATGCATGATTATGGTCAAACAATGTACTGATCCATACCATCTTACTCTATCCAAAAGATACCGATTCACCACATTTCAATCATAAAAAAGGAAAAGACTCCAGAAAAGGCCACAAATTACATGCCAGTACATTAAATAAAGCAGCAAAATACTAGAGTATGGCTCTTACCTTTTCCCTCAGATGAGCTTTTCTTTCTGCCTTTTCAGCAGCACTATATGCTTCACGCTCAGCTGCATGCAGATGATTCATATTTGATTACATTACTACCCAACAGAGATTTGGAAAAGAAGAAATAGGACGCAAGGATGGGAAGGGGGGAGGATGAAGGGCAGAAAGGAGGCAATGCTACAATAAAAAGGCAATAGGCTTACCTTTAAAATCTGGTGTCCTTTCCACCTTTGTCCGATTCAGCCTATTAACGATCTCATTTATTCTCTTTTCTACTCGAACAGTGCGGACCTTAAATATTGACAATAATCAGATCACCATATTTTATTAAATAATTTTAATAAAAAACCATGTATAAATGAACCCTTTAAATCCAAAACCACATCTAGCTAATAGCTATAGAATTATACAAAACCACCCCTAAGTCTCATTCCATCTACTGAACAACATCCTTTGAAAGATTTCATTTAAAACTGTTATTTTAAAGGTTAAATTACCAAATAAAAAAAGGACAGTAAAGCCTACTCCCTCTGTATCTTTATGTTGTTCCTAGTTTCCTCTTTGGATACCTTTTTTGCTGTTTCAACTTTTACAATTTCTCTCACAAAAAGATTCATGTAATTCCAAGGACTCCACCACTAACTCACACTCCTTGGTAAGTCGCCAAAAGCAAAGTGGGAACATTACAAAGAAAGCGTGGTACTGGAGAGAGAGGGGGGTAAAATGAAGAGGGGAAGGGGTAGTGGTCGGCAGTTAAGTTGGGGTGGGGGGACTGGAAGGAGGGAAGACAGTGGGATGGTTAGGTTGTCGCCTATCCCTTTTACCTTTATCTTCAGCAACAAGCCACTAACCCCCACTATCTTCACTCACCACCACTACCAGATCCTTGTTAACCACATATACTCAAGTTTTTAGGTGTGCTTTAATACTCTAGCTCCTAAGTCCTTACTCCTCGATTGGCACTGGCACGCTATTTATTGACCCGCTATTGACCCCAACATGCAGTCAGACTAGCCCGCTTTGACCAATTATTAAGGTGACCCACTAATGACCTGCCTTGTCCGTCCAACTCAATAACTAGGTCTGATCCCCACCATCCAGAGTTAAGAAAGAATGAAAGACTAAGGGGTAGAGAATGGCAAAAAGGTAGGCCTTCATTGTCAGTAAAAGGATAGACATTGATGGGTTCTTTTCTATTCTGATGAGCTGAGAGTTCAATCAGAATTGACGGATTGATACTTGGGCGCTATGAATAGACAAAATCAGACTTATGGGTGGTTTTGTATAATTTTCCTTAGTTACGCGTGATATTGACAGCTCTCAAATTTTTGTGACATCCATACACCAATAGCATGAAAAGACAAAGACCGAAAAAAGAGTAAGTTGGAAGCAATCACAGTTCACAAAGATGGATCATTCATAGCGAGATGAAAAGTTACCATTTTTGAATTGTGGAAACCAACTTGACCAACATCCATGGAGGCAGTTTTCTTCAAATTGGCCCAAGGAGTGTACACAACATCAATGTTATTCACTTTATTGCCTGTTCAATATCATTGCAACCAATGTCAGGAAACAAACGCTCAAACAGCATGTGTGTTTCACTATGCCCACACTTCAACAAATACAGGTTACCTCATCAAAGCAATAGATAAAATGCCAAAGTCAGTGGTTGCTTAGAGTGTGAAGTGCACAAATAACGTTAGAGGCCTCAAGGAAACAGCTTTGACACAACTTGCTGTTAGAACTTAGATGTACCAATAAAATTTTGGGAAATAAAAGCTCAATTAGTAATCTAAATCAAACATGTTAGTTTTCAGGATGGGACTAGACTGGCCAGTAAACTCTTCACTTTGCTATCATAGGTTCAACGCTCAAGAATACTGAGAAAAACTTACCTCAGGGAAACAACCTTGATAAAAGACTTGATGTAATCTAAGATAGTAATTTGAGATACTAGTTTTTAACTTTTAAACCAAAATGGTAAGTAAGATCTAGTAAACTGTTCACCTGACTATGATAAAGGTCAAGGCTCAAGACAGCTGGAAATCTGGTGGACTATTTTAGGTACATATAGCATGCATTTCTCCATTCTATTCTTTTAGAACTTCACACCACTTAGAAGGTTGGAATAATACTAGGCAGCCGATAGTTTTTGTTATTATCAATAAAAGTAAAATTAGATACTATGCTCTTCTAGAATGGAATGTCTCGAATATAGAACCAAAATTTGACCATTAATTCTCACTAATATGAAGTATTTTTTAAAAAAATATTATGATGTGTGATCTTGATAGGTAACTTAAAATAGCAACATTTCATAATTTTTACAAATACGTAATGAAAAATATCAATGGAAAAAGTTTGCATCGGGAACTGCAAAAAGGCAACCAAGAAGAATAAGAAGAAACTAAAGCAGTAGTTACTAAAAATTAAGTAAATCGTTAACTTCAAACCCTTTGTTACTTGAGCTAATAAAATGATATCACACTCTTCAGCTATTTCTATGTGTGTCTTTTCCTTTGTATTTTCATTGTCTCCTTCAATCTCTTTTTCTTTTTACTCCTTAGATTCTTCTTCTTTATAATCAGATAGTTGAAATTCTGGATTTCTCCACACAATTACTAAAGATGGGCATTTATTATGTCCAAAGAAAGGGGACGGTATATTTGCTCAAAACAATTTCCAGGTAGCTATTTTACGTTTGGACACACATGGAACCATAGCTTTATTTGTATCCTTGGTATTAGGATAAGTTCAAAAAAGTTAGTAATTGGTCAAAACAACAATGCTAACATTAACATATTTCAAAGGATTATGGACTTGCCTTGGATGGAATTTGCTTTCACTAACTGTGCACAATCCTCCAACAGACCTTCAGATATGTCATCCAAAGACTGACCTTTATGCAATCTTACATAGACATGGGCCGAAGACATTTTGTCCACATGGAACCTGAAAGATAACACTATCAGCATGCAGCAAGCCAGCAACAGTGTATAAACATCAAACTATCGATTTGGCTAGAATGAACAGGACTGAGGGTGAAATCCTTGCACAGTTGCACTAGGTTGACCAAAGAGTAAGAAGTACGCTTCCTTCAAATTTGTCATCAAAGATAACTACTACAAAACATTGACACTGGTGCACACAAGTTAATGCTCATGCTATTTCTGCAACAAACCAAATTCAGTTCCCAAGTCAAATAAAATATTGGTACACTAGTTTAGATTTTCACAGACCATTTTTCACTTTCACACCTAAATTTGTCCTATACCTGCTGAGTAACTTGGACCATCTTGCAGATAATGTTTCTTTGAGTCTTCACTGAAGAGAGACAAAAATTGAGGTCAAACAGGAATGGAGTTTAGCTGATTCTATTCTCTCTATAACTCCCTAAACTTATTTTTCTGTGAGGGAAGCAGGAGCTCACTGAAAGCTCGAGATAACAGATTTCAGAGACCAAGAGATTCAATGCTACATCTCATGCAGATTTAAGCATGAAAGGCATGATAATGTTGATGACCTTATTTCCTTCTTCCTTTTTCCCCCTGATCATCTGACTTTCTAAAGCTCAAAATCCAGGCTTCTAGCAGCAATCAGCGTTTTCCTGGAGTGACCAGCTTTTACCAAGTCCAGTTCCTTGTAAAAATTTGGCTGCAACACCTGCATATCTGAGCTCCCAGCATGCCTTGAGGCCTTGACTAGTAATTATTGGTAGATGGAGACTCATCTGCCCATTTTCAATATAACTGTGCCATCATTATGCATTTAGGAGATGAAATTATATCTAGATGACAGTTACAGTCTACAGTAGCCTATTTTAATACATGAAGGATCGACCGACATTCAAGGTATGAACACAGCAGCTCAATAAAACTCAGATTCCCCTTTGTCATACTTATCTCTCAGAGAGGAAAACACCATTCACTAAATCATGGTCCAGACACTCCAAAATGACCAGAAAGCTTCCTTCAAATATAGTACTCCTGAACTCATATCATTAAATACTCCTAAACTACAACAGAGTTCTCTTTCAACATAAAGTTTGGTAGTTCTTTGCTAAGTATTCAACCTGCTGAAGGAAGGACAGAAAAACCTTCAACTTTTGACTTACAAACATCAGGAGGTCAACCAAAGCACACTTCGCTCTTTAACCTGAATTCCCATACGTCTTTGGCTTCTCCTCCCGTTGTCGTATCGCTACATAGTCCATGTCCTTTTCCATGTCCTGTAATTGCTCTTTCTTTCTCTCTATCACTAAACAAGTCCCCAATTACAAACTCAATCATTCATTTACATTAATACAGGAGTATCACTAAGCTCGATTCCGCCAATATCACCAATCAAATGCCAATTGACATCAATATATCACTAATCATTCGCAATACTAAATCAACAAAATTTGCAGACACAACTCAAGCATAATTATAGCAGACAAGTAAAATATAAAAACCCTAAATTGACAAAAATTGAACAGATCAATCGTTCAAACCCACACATTGAAATTAAAATAAACTATTCAATTTCAACAAACCCCAAAAAGAAAAACAAAAAAAAAAATTGCGAAAATCGAATCCTATAATCAATTTCCAAACAAACCCAACAATTATAAACCATAAAATTAAAAGGGAACCCAGAAAATATAGAAATAAAATGAACCCATAAATTAAAAACGTAAAAAAAGGTATACCAAATGTCTTCAGGAAATCCGTATTTGATGAGTTCTTCATTTTCGTATTTATCAAGACCCATGAAAATAGTGAAATCCCCAGCTTCGGGTCGAGCCTTGAAGTAAAAACACCATCTTCTTCTTCTTCTGTTTGAAGTTGTCTCTCTCTCTCTCTCTCTCTCCTCTTCTCGATTATGGTACAAAGATAGAGAGAAAAAGAGAGAGACAGAGTCGGAATTTCAGAAATACCAGGGCCAAAATAAAGGACCTCAGGAATCAGTTTAGCTTGCGTAATTGCGTTTATTCCTTCTCAATATTTTTCTTTTTCCTTTATATCTTTATCAATCTAGTTGCTACTAGGACCTAGCACCTAGGGGTCTTTATCGGTCGAGCCGGCTAAGTTTCAGTCCGTGCTCATTTAAGTTTATTCGAACTCGGCCGAGATCAAAAGTTTACTAACCTAAGCGTGAACGGATCGAGTTTTAACCAAGTCATTGACCGGTACCGTTATCGAGTTGTTCACAAACAAGTTTAACCTATTATTATCTTTAGTTTACTCGCCTTGTTTATACTTCCTCCGTTCCATAATAAGTGAAACACTTACTATTTTAGAACGTTTCAAAATAAGTGAAACATACCTTAAATGGAAAAAAGAAAGTGACAAAATGACAAAGAGCTCCATCATAAACTTTGTGTGGTTTCTTTTCTCTCTCCTCCTTTTGATAATGAAAAGGGTATTTTATGACTTTTGGCTTTTGAAAGTGATGTTTATTAAATTTGCATGACAATCCCACATGTTTCACTATTATTATGAAACGGAGGAAGTATTTCATTTTTGAATATTTTGTTTTTTAAGTTTATTCTTTGATGATAAAACTATTAACTTATTATTGTGTAACATATACAATATATATATATATATATATATATATATATATATATATATATATATATATATATATATATATATATATATATATGTATACATACATAATACAATAATTCCATATATAAAAAAGCAATCGAGCTCGTTCACGGGCTTTTCGAGCCGAGCTTGTCATAACTCAGCTCGGCTCGTTAAGGTCTCGAGCTGAATTCGAACTCGAGCGGAGCCACAACGAGCCGAGCCACAACAAGCCGAGCTTTGACCGAACTTTGACCGACCTCGAACTGTATGAACATGTCAGACTCATTACCACCCCTAGTTGTTATAAGTTTATAATGTAAATGTTAACGGGTGTCATCGTGGCACTAGATAAAGAACCTATTTTAACATATTACTCTTCAAAGTCATTATTTTTGGAAGTATTAGATAATATTTCTGTTAAAATTAGTTCCTTATCTAGCACTGAGGCCACATGTTAGCTGGATTGGAAAGAAAAAATATATGTACATGTATGCATGCTTCAAGTTATAAAAATATGTGCAATAGTCATAGTGTATTAACATTAGATTTCAAAGAAAAAGTAAAAAAAAATAAAGGATATTGAAGGTATTTTAGATGCACGTCAAACTTTCACAAGAGTTGCCTTATATAATAGATATAATCTCAACTCTAACTGAAAAAACTTAACTTTGTTTTCTGAAAAAAAAATAACCCTTAGTTTTCTTTTCAACATTTTCTTTCGTACCATCCTGAGTTTTTGAATTTTACTCCATCTGTCCCATAATATAGTGCTCACATTCCTTTTTAGGTGTCCCAAAATGTTGTGCTTATTTCTTTTTAATCAATTTGTATGGACTAAAATATCCTTAATTTGTACACAAACTTTCCAAAATACCCCTACATTTCTTTAAAAATATGTGCCCCTATTTATTGTTTTACTCCATTCCAAGGAATATTTATTGTTTTTTTTATATTTTTTTAAAGGAAAAAGACAATAAATAACTAGTTCCAAGATAAAAGCACTAAAAAAGCACTTCATTAATTATTATTTTGGAACATCCTACTACTCCTTCCATTTATCTTAATTCCCGTGAAAAATGAGAAGTAAGCACTATATTATGGGACGGAGGGAGTACATGACATCTTGTAATCATTGACGTTCCTATCTCATCGTTGTGAATTGTGATTGCCCAGTTAACACCTTATCACAACTCCCAACGCAGCTATCACTACCAATCTACAAAATACCCCTACATTTCTTTAAAAATATGTGCCCCTATTTATTGTTTTACTCCATTCCAAGGAATATTTATTGTTTTTTTTATATTTTTTTAAAGGAAAAAGACAATAAATAACTAGTTCCAAGATAAAAGCACTAAAAAAGCACTTCATTAATTATTATTTTGGAACATCCTACTACTCCTTCCATTTATCTTAATTTCAAAAAAAAGTAAAAAATAGAAAGTAAACTATATTATGGGACTGAGGGAGTACATGACATCTTGTAATCATTGACGTTCCTATCTCATCGTTGTGAATTGTGATTGCCCAGTTAACACCTTATCACAACTCCCAACGCAGCTATCACTACCAATCTACATCCCCCATGCCCTCTTTTTGTGTCTATATTTGATCCGAAAATTTAAGGTGATCATATTGAAAATATGATCATCGAAAATGCGGGTTGGAATGAATATGGCCCACACATTCAACATTGACTCCACTTTGTATTTTCTTTTCCTCAAAAACATTTCAAATATTTATGAAAATACCTTCAATTAATTTCTGAAAATCCCAAAAAATACCAAAAATAATAAAAAAACTACCAAAAAAATTTCGGAAATAAAAAATTATTCCGAAAAATTATTTTTCTGGAAATTTTTTTTTAAACTTTTGGGGGTATTTTCTCTCTCTTCTTCCTTCGACTTCCTGCGGTTCCTCTTTCACAATTGTGAATTCTCCTATCCCATGGAAAGAATCTCTTAGCTTTGTATCGGCATCGATGAATGATGTTAGGCCGGCGACGATGACCGATGCTAGGCCTGGCGACGATGACCGATGCTCGACCCGGCGACGATGACCGATATTCGTGGAAGTAGATTTCTCTCGCGTCGTTTTGTAGTCCGCCATTCCCTTCGCGTATCCCTATATGCCCGAATCAAACCCTTGCTCCGGCAAGAACGCCGACCTCCACCTCGACTAGGATTTTTGCACCAGAAAATTTAGATTGTAGCTCGAGATATGTTATCGGCGACAAACTGATATCAGATTTCTCCTACAGAATAAGAAAGAAAAAATCAGGACATGACCCCAAACTTTATGTCCTGCCATATATTTTAGGTGAAGACCCAACCTTTAGCACTTGGTCGATTTCTAGGACATACCCAGAATTTTAGTAATTAGGGAATGCCCCAACCTTCATGTCATGCCATATATTTTAGGTCACGACCCAAATATTTTGCGTTGGTCGATTTACTCGATTTTCTAGGATAGCCATTTAAGAAACGACCCAGCTTTAGCCATTTAGGACACGACCCAACTTTAGCCATTTAGGACTCGATCCAGCTTTAGCAGCCATTTAGGACACGACCCAGCTTTAGCCATTTAAGACAAGCATCGGTGATTCGAGCACACAACCAATCTCTGACACCAAATGGTCCCGCAGAGACGCCTGTCATATACTCCAATACAATATTGTTGTACTACATCATGAACTGGTTACTCTTGTTGTAACCATTGAATAATCATCTTAACGCTTCTTAGTAATGTGGAAATAAAATAATAGGTAGATTTCCTTAGGGTCATGTCTTTAAATAATAGCGACCAACACAATGACTATTGATTCATATATAGGAGACAAGATATTCTACACAACACAATGGCTCTTGCGTATCGGTATGGATGAAAATGATTTATTCGGAGAGAACAATTGAGACAAACGATCGATCAATAAACCCTCAGACGCTCTGTATATATCTTGGGCATATTTGGTTGGATGAAACTCTCTAACCACTACGTTGAATGAGATAACATCCAATCATCACCATTGGTGTCTCTTAATTAGGAATGAATACACGGCATTATTGCATTGGTCGATTTAAGCACATGACCCAACACTTTAGGCTTAGAACACCGTACGACTTAATGTGGAAATCAAATAATAGGTTGATTTCCTTAGGGTCATGTCTTTATAGCGACCAATTAACACAATGACTATTGATTCATATATAGGAGACAAGATATTCTACACAACACAATGGCTCTTGCGTATCGGTATGGATGAAATCCCCGGACCATAGTGGCTCACCATGGGATAATAAGCCGATAAGATACGAGGGATTACGTTATTGTATTTCTTGGAATGGTTTATTCGGAGAGAACAATTGAGACAAACGATCGATCAATAAACCATCCGACGCTCTGTATCTTGGGCATATTTGGTTGGATGAAACCTCTAACCACTACTTTGAATGAGATAACGTCCAATCATCACCATTGGTGTCTCTTAATTAGGAATGAATACACGACATTATTGCATTGGTCGATTTAAGCACATGACCCAACACTTTAGGCTTAGAACACCGTACGACTTAATGTGGAAATCAAATAATAGGTAGATTTCCTTAGGGTCATGTCTTTATAGCGACCAATTAACACAATGACTATTGATTCATATATAGGAGACAAGACATTCTACACAACACAATGACTCTTGCGTCTCGGTATGGATGAAACCCCCAGACCATAGTGGCTCACCATGGGATAATAAGTCGATAAGGTACGAGGGATGACGTTATTGTATTCCTTGGAATTATTTATTCAGAGAGAACAATTCAGACAAACGATCGATCAATAAACCCTCCGACGCTCTGTATCTTGGGCATATTTGGTTGGATGAAACCCTCTAACCACTACTTTGAATGAGATAACGTGGAAATCAAATAATAGGTTTAGTGGAGATAATAACAAATAAATAAGGTTATCATGTGCAAAATGGGGTCATTTAATAAACACTGATATTTATTTCATTGTAGAAATTAAAAAGCGTATTTTAGCTACCTTACATTCTAAGTTATACATTTATTTTGTGTCAAAACGGTTTTCCTATCAGCAAATATAAACACACGCGTATCTTATTTTTGTCTTTCTTTTCCGAACCATAATACATTAACAATTGGGGAGAAACAATTGACGTGCCGATACCCCCCGTCTCCGTGGTCACTAGTCCTGATATGAAACTAACTTGCATCTATGCGGCGCGGGATCGAATCCTTTGAAGAAAAGCAGTCCCTTTTTGTAATTTTGTTATGGGCAGACACTTTTAGGGCACGTTTGGGCCAAGGCCCATATGCTTTCTAGGGCCAAACGTCCTTAGGCCCAAACGTCTTTTCTAGATGTTTTTTTTATTAAGTTGCCTTTGATTGTATTTCTTGTCCTTTTGAATAACGTGATTTCGAATAATTCTTAATCACAAATTGTTAGATATAAATATCTACGCCCATTGCTTAGGACATGACCAAACACAAGATTGCTCGAAACCACCCAACCAATGTATCAGACCCCCCTCCCCTCGGGATGCGGGACAACTTGGGGGAGAGGTAGCCACAACAATTAACCACTACTACTGAGTGAAATAATGTCATAGAGTCGCCATCGGTGTTCCCTCCCATGAACGAACGCCCATTGCTTAGGACACTTATCTAGGCCACGTCCTAAGCATGTCGAGCTTAGGACATGACCAAACACAAGATTGCTCGAAAACACCCAACCAATGTATCAGACCCCCCCTCCCCTCCCCTACCTCGTCCGTGTACCTATGATCACCTCTCTTACTCTTGTGGTAGCCTTTCATTAGACATCCCAAGCCGTGAAGAAACCAATTACCCCCTGCACCAATACCGAGGATGCAAATACACTTGCATCAAAACATAGTAGTCTCTCGAACCAATATCGTACTAGTATATATATATATATATATATATATATATATATATATATATATATATATATATATATATATATATATATATATATATATATATATATATATATATATATATATATATATAGTTGGGTCATCACCCAAGAACCCCCCAAAATTGAAACAATACCAAAAATGCCATGTTGAATCCGATAAAACACTAAAAGAACCCCGAAATCGATTAAACGGAATTCGAGATTGAAGAACATGATGGTTTTGTTCATGCGAAATGGAGTATAGACCTAAATCAAACAAATCAAGACAACTGAAATCGAACTTTCCCCAAAACCAAAACCAAAACCAAAACCCTAGATATGTAAAGAAGACTGAAATCGAGCTTTCTCTAAAAGCACACTTCCACCCTTGGTGTTTGCGTGAAGAAGATTCACTTATGCGTGAAGAGTAGAAAGTAACAAAAGAGCGCTTAATTGATCGAAAATGGTCAAGGAAGGAGATGGGATGGGTGGAGAGAGAGAACGCAGGAAGGAAGTAGTTCATCGGGGTTCGGGGAAAAGAGAGGAGAGAAAAAAGATGGGTAAAATTTTTTTTTTGGTCAAAATAATTAATTTCAGAAAAATAAAATATTAATTTTTTAGAATTTTCTTATTAATTTTTTGGAATTTACAAAATTATTTTAAGTATTTATCATAAATATTTCTGATTTTAGTAAAAGAAAATAACTTGCTGAGTTGGCAAAACGTGTGGTGCATAGCCCCTTTGACTTCCGTTGACTTTGGTGGTCATAATTTTGGTATGATCACTGAAGAATCATCCATATTTGATCCATCGATGTTTTATTAGTAGTTGGCTACATTAGTTTTGATGGACCAAAGGATTAGGAGGGGGTCTAGTGAATCTGATTGATAGTGATAGTGGCGATTGAGAATCTAGGAAAGAAATAACAGAGGGAATATAGTTATTTAAAGTGGTACCAAATAAAATTGTCAATTATAAAAGAACTTAATGTAAAATTTAAATATTCGAAGTGGTACCACATATAATCGTCGAAAATTAAGGAACACCATGTAGAATTTCTCTTAGAATACAGTTAACCAAGTTTTTGGTATAGTGGTAGAATACTCTGATACAATGATACTTACCATCTATTACAATCTTATGGAACTTGCATTGTTTTCATAAAAAACTATGATATTACGAGTCTTCAATGATAATCAAGCATTTAAGTTACAATAGTTCAATTTAGATGTATAATATGAAGTCAATGTTCAATTAACTCCTTTTTACTAACATCTTTCCCTGTCAAATTGACACCACATATACGTTGATCCAAACAGTTGCTCATTCTCTAAAAGTAGGACACGCAATAATTCGAGGCATCTTTCGGTAAAACCACTAGTTTTATTTTGATACTCTAGTCCTCCTCTTTTAATAATTTCTTTACTTCTATTAGTAGTGATTTATATATTTATAGGTTAAACTAATTAAATTCTAGGTTGTGTAAAAACAATAATAATATATTGTTATTCTCCTAATAATTTGATTTCACATAACCATCTATGATATTGGTGTAAGTAGAAAGTATCATAGTCACTCGAAAATAATATTGGCTGAATATATTTATTAAGTTAATCTCACCTCTCAAGTCTCAACTTGTATCACTTTGGAAATTAGAAGGATTCTCAACACAAGTATTAATGAATCATGAAATCATGTTACTTACAAACTTCTCTTCTCATTTTGTTATGAAATTAACTTAATTTGCTTGGGTCAACTATCGTTTCCTAGCATTACCTCGACTCTCATGGACAAAAAAAGAAGTTTTTCCCTATGTCACGAAAGATTATTCATATGACAAAACCATAAAAGATATTTGTAGTCTGAACCATAGTCCATAGGGTTGGGTATTCTAGTATCTAGACATGGTATTCATGTCACAATTGGTTTTAAAAAAGAACGATAGTAAATATTTGTATTTTTAATTGTATAATAAATTTGGAGATTACTTTCCAAGAATAGAGGGCTTTGAAGTTCTTGAATTCGGTGTAAAATATTTTGTTGTGTTGTTAATTGCAAACTTTGTTTGTCACTTAACCTGGTTTAGTGATCAAAACGGGTGTGCATAAATGAAGCTGGGGGCGTGGGGGTGGTAATGAGTAAATGACCATTGCAACGTTTCAGTAACTAAGCTGAAGTTGTTGAATTTAGATCGATTACCAAACAATAAATATTTATACGGCTATTTTTTTAAAGAAAACCGACGATGAAAGTGAAGAATCTAAATATTAGAAAATGGCTAAATTATATTAGTGCTTGATTCATAAGCTACATTTAGAACCCAAATACATAAGTCAAGTACATTAAATGATAACACTAATGAGTCTCAATGAGCTATATTGCTTGAATAAGCGGAATTGTACAAATCTCTAACATATCAATATCGTTGATGCTTTCCCGCAAGGTGCTTTTAGCCTTGGCGGAACTTCGATGCTTTCCGTAAGGTGCGTCTTTTCTTGGCGGAACTTGATATTTCTTAATAATATAATTTCCTTTACCCTAAAAAAAAATGGAATCCTATTACAAATTTCTAACATGTCAACATCTGACAACTTTGCACCTCGTTGGAAGGAAAATCCCCTGTTATCTGCAACTATGTATGGAACAATTTGATCCGGAGGAATTTGAAAACATTGCAACGGCTCATTGCTATCGCCCCAATCGTAGCTAATTTATCAACGCGAAATTACCTTCTCTCTTCCGATGTTGAAAGATACAATACTTCGGTTGCTTGCTAATTTTTTGCATTCGAGAGTCATAAGGACAATATCGTATCTAACCAAGGACACCTGTTTGTTCTACAATCATAATTAATCAAATCGATGGATGTTTTTGAGTCTCGACTCAATTATTACGTAACCATGACCACTAACTTGCGCTACTAACAACGCAATATGGATAGCCTTAAGTTCACCTTGACAATTTGTTTTTGAGTGGGACCGACATGCTTGTCAAATGGTTCCCGATATAATTACCACACTGTCCCGTTATCCACCTACCTTTGTCATCCCTTACTACTATCCCAAATCCAACTTTGTCACATTTCTAATGCCAAGATCAGTATTAATTTTAACATACCCGGGAGGCGGAAGAGTCGGCTAATGAAAGACATTTTGAGAGGAAGTTCGAGTAATCAAATAAAGAAGAAATGTTTGTGTGCTCATTTACAAACATTCCAACATAATATATAGACCGGCACTATTCATTAACACCTAAAGCCTAATCCGAATAGAGTTTGTATAATCTTACCGTTCTAAAAGCAAAGAGTTTCCTTATGATAGACGTTGTTGTCCCCTATGGCTATGCTCCCTCTAAATCAACAGTGAATATTTGTTTTTGCCCTTTGCCTTTTATCTCACGCTACTCTTCTTTCTTTGTATTGTCTTTTTGTTTACTATCACTTTAAATCTGGAACTAGTAGTTTCACTGATATTTTTCGTAAAACCTTCAATTTTTTCTTGGTTTCCCCTCGTTTGATCGAATTTTTTTAATGTTATATTTAAATTTGTTTATTTGATTATATGAATAGAGCTTTAGTATTGTTTGTTTTGCATGTCTAATGGATCTTCTGATATCTTCATAATCTAACAGTTAGATGTGAGGATTTGGATTCGGCGTTTCGAGGGTGTTTATTAATTTCTTGATTTAAAGTGTAGCTAGGGTTTCTATTCTTAATATTGTTGTAACTCTAAGTCTCTAACTCATATAAAATTAACGAATTTTAGTGGGTTTTGTATATGTATATGTAGTGGTTAATTCTTGACAAAGATGTATATTATCAAATTTACATAGTTCAAAACATTGAAGATTTCTTTTGTAACTATTTCTTTACGTTCCTTCCTTATATGGTTTTCCTTCTGGTGTGTGTACTTTGATGCTTATCAACAAATTTAATGTCATCTTAAGACTAAATATTACTGCCACATTTTTTTTTCTGTTGATAAATAATGTTGTATGAAGAACTTCATTAGTTCGAATCGAACTTAGTAGGGGATGAAGCTATATTTTAGTACCATGTTTTTAGTTTCTATCTCATGATATTAGGTATTGTAGTATCAAATTTCTTAAATATTGAAGGCGATCGAGTTGGGTCATTTCTATATCTCTATTCTTTAATAATTCTTTAATAACGTGGATCTGGGTGTTATTACAATAAAATTGTGGCATAACAGAATAAACTCAACTATCACGTCTTTTTCTTTATACCCAAAAAGTAAAAATAATAAATTTTATACAGAAAGTAGGGATGTAAGTATGTAACTGCAAATGCCTAGATGAACCAGCAACATTGCTCATAGAAGAAAACACATTTCTCTTGTAGAATTCGAGTAACTAGTAATAAGCAGCACAAGGTCTTGATACCCCTGAGAAGATGACAGTTATAACAAGATTAATAAATCTTATGCCCTGTACTTGCAAAGGTTCTCAAATCCCATGTAATGATGTCGATGAAGCATTTCGATCATGTTCGATATGCCAACTCCACCTAAAAAATATACGCAGCATATGTCAATGATGAACTCACTTCGAGTTTACTGCTCATAACATGCATACTAGGATTCAAGTACTCGTGTTGGACATGAGCACTGAGCACATCTCCAAGTTCCCATAGGCCATACACATGTTGGAGTGTCGAGGATCTAACATGGAACCTTGAGCTGAAATGAGAACTCACCTAGTGAGACAGCACTGACAAAGATTGAGAAAGCCAAAATAAAGATGATTAAGGATGCCCTCTCGAATACGATTATCAGCTTTCTGACAAGATGTTGTCCGACAAAGGCAGCAACAGTCGCCACAGACATGAAGTAAAGAGCTGCAAGTAAATCCAAACAAATTTAACTTGTCTGAAACCAATGCAAGGAAGATAAATTTAAGGTGGTTGGTTACCATAAGGCATGGGAAAACGTTTCAGAATGTAGTACTCTACAACAGACATAGAAGCAGAGAAGGCCATTGCAAAGATGGTTGTAGCACTTTGAAACCTGCAGAGCTTATCAAAGGTTATGTTTTCCACTTGAGTAAAATAGTTTAGTGTGAAAATTCACATCAATGCTTCATCAATTTGGACAAGCATCAATCTCACCTGAGGAGGAACTCGGAGCTCCAAGAACAAGGGGATCAAGATAAATCCACCAACAATACCAGCCAATATAATATCCCACAACAACAATACAAGACGAGCAGGTGGACTTCTCAAATAGTCGAAACAGTACATCTCCTTTGGATGAGATTACTCTCCGTCCTTCATCAATAGGCCGACTGCTTCATACAAAGATACGCCAACAGCAACAGCAACAGCAACAGCAACAGCAACAGGTACCTGGAAGACAGGAAAACTAAAAGAGATACTGTTATAACTATAAGTAGTAAGCAAGAATGATCCTGAGATAAGGAGGCTTACTTCTTGTTTCCTTACATATCAAAAGAATGAAAGATTAAATTAGTAACAATAATAGAATCTTTAATCAAACGCCTATACTCCTCCTGAAACCAAACGCAGCTAAATACTAAATATAAGGAGGGAGAAATAACAATTCATCTTTAGTTATCTAATATGCTTGACTAAATGTTTCCTCAACACAATTTCCAGCAATTTCTCTTCTCACTTTGTTATGAAATTAACTTAATTTGTTTGGGTCAACTATCGTTTCCTAGCATTACCTCCAAAATCATGGACAAAGAAGAAGTTTTCCTCTTTGTCAGAAAAGATTATTCATATGACAGAACCATAATAATTAATAGGGTTGAAAGATTGATCCAATCATCGATACGCCTCTGATGGATTGGGGATAGACATTCTGAACCACAGTTCATATAGCAAGGTGTTCAATATATGGTATTTTTGTCGCAAACGGATATTTATATCGACAATGTTTTTAGTGGAAAAAAAGAAGGTCAAGGTGAAGTTCAGGGGAAAAAAACCATAAAAGTTGTTTGGTAGGCAAAAACATAGAAATTGTAATTATTTAGGAACTTGTTGAGATCCCATCAATTAACCCAATTATGATGAGCATAAGAATCGTTGCACATTACACATGAGGAGAAGAATATAAGTTTAAGGAGTTAATACTCCTATTGTCAATTTGTTTTAGGTGGAATTTTCTTTGAGCTTATAAGTTGTCCAAGCTTTCCTCCATCAATGGAATGATATAGCCGAGATTTTTTTTTAAAAAAGAAAATCAATCAAATATTGGATTATTGATATATGGTTACTTAGTTTTTGACCAGAAATTGGATAAATTTTTTCTTAAAAACACAAGAGTTAGATAAACAGAAGATCTATGACCTTAACTCGAAATATACTACATTTGCCTGTTATTAGTTGCAAGCCACTTGCAACGTTTTAAGTTTTGTTTCATCCATCTATGCATGTTTTATTGGCAAGTAAATGAAAGATGTAAAAAAGGTTATCATTTAGCATGTTACTGAATTCCTTTATGTTGTGAATTATTTGCCCTAGTTTCCAAGATTAGAGGGCTTTGAAGTTCTTCAATTCGGTGTAAATATTATGTTGTGTTGTTAAACTGGTTTAGTGATCAAAAACGGGTGTGCGTAGATGAAGCCGACTTAGGAGGACGAGGGGTGGGGTAATGAGTAATGACCATTGCAACGTTTCAAGTAACTAAGCTGAAGTTGTTGAATTTGGATTACCAAACAAGAAATATTTATACGCCTATTTTTTTTTAAAGAATACGCGACGAAAGTGAAGAATCTAAATATTAGAAAATGGCTAAATTATATTAATGCTTGATTAATAAGCTACATTTAGAACAAACAGAAGTCAAGTACGTTAAATGATAACACTAATGAGTTTCAATGAGCTACATTGCTTGAATAAATGGAATTCTATTACAAATCTCTAACATATCAATATCTCGACAACTTTGCACCTCGTTGGAAGGGAAAATCCCCTATTATCTGCAACTATGTATGGAATAATCTCATGTGGAGGAATATGAAAACACTGCACCGGTTCATCGCTATCGCCCCAATCGCAGCTAATTTATCAGCACGTAAATTACCCTTCTCTTCCGATGTTGAAAAATACAATACTTCGCTTGCTTGCTAATTTTTTACATTCTAGAGTCATAAGGACAAGTCAGATCTAACCAAGGACATCTGTTTGTTCTACAATCATAGTTAATCAAATCAATTGAGGTTTTGGAGTCTCGACTCTATTATTACATAACTAAGACCACTAACGTTTGCTACTAACAATGCAATATGGATAGCCTTAAGTTCACCTTTGGACAATTTGTTTTTGAGCGGGACCGACATGTTTGTCAAATGGTTCCCTGTATAATTACCACAATGTCCCGTTATCCACTTACTTTGTCATCTCTTACCACTATCCCAAACCCAACTTTACCATTGCTTCTAATGCTAAGATCCAGTATTAATTTTAACAAACCCGGTAGGCGGAAAAGTCCAGCCTAATAAAAGACATTTTGAGAGAAAGGTCGATTAATCAAATGAAGAAGAAATGTTTGTGTGCTCATTTACAACATTCCAACCCCTATATATATATAGGCAGGCAGTAACACCTAAATTATCCTGACCGGAATAGATTTGTTATATCCAAATCCGAATAGAGTTTGTATAATCTCACCGTTTTAAAAGCAGAGAATTTCCTTATGATAGCAAAGCAATAATAAAAGGACGTTTTTGTTCCTTCTGCTCCCTCAAAATCAACAGTGAATATTCGTTTTTGCCCTTTGCCTTTTTTGTCTCAGGCTACTCTTCTTCTTTCTTTGTAGTCTTTTTTTGTTTATCACTGTAAATTTGGCACTGATTGTCGCTGATTTCTGTTTTACGGTTTATTAGCATCAGCTACTGGTTGCTGATTTATGTTTTTTCTTTGTTGCTATTAAAATATTTTATAGTGGAATTGTGATCGGTGTCTGTTGTTGCTAAAAACTATGTTACTCATGTCTACTCGGATACGGTGTCTAAGCATCCGACTCAGCTATTTTTAGAAAAAAGTGACCCTGATTTTTTAGGTAAATGAAGGTGTTGGAGTAACATAAGCTAAAAACGATCTAAAATAATCGATGGCGAGTGCCTACAGATCATGCCATCATGTATGGTTTTCATGTTGTAGTGTGTTTACCATCAAAGATATCTTGTTGCTCACTATTTGTTTACATTCCTTGCTTAATTCTATGGTTTGCTTTTGCTGTGTGTACTACAACCTTTACGCATATCATCAAATTTAATGTCATCTTAAGACTAAATCTTGCTGCCCATATATATTTTTTTTAATTTCTGATGATAAATAATGTTGTATGAATTGAAGAACTTCATTAGTTCCAATCAGCTTATTAGGGGATGAAGCTATATTAGTACCATGAACTCCTACATGTTTTTTTGTTTTCATCGCACTATATTAAGCTATTACTGTTTCTTGGTAATCAAGGATGCTGGATGCACAAAGAGGTTGAGTCAAACTTAGAGTACTAAATGTTTTTTGTATGAAGTTTCTTATCTTGAAGGTGAGTTAGGTGCTTGTCTATATCTATTCTTTAACAGGTTTAATTTTCAAGTTATGTATGCATGCATCAATGGCATTGCGCGGTCATGGTCACTTAACAAATAAGATATGCATAATTATTTGAATGATTAAACATTGTTTTGATGATTGATTTTGCATTATCTTGGGTATTTTAATCTGAATTTTTCGAGTGACCTATTGCTTGGACTTGTACTGTTCCAATTAGTAAGGTTTTAGTTGGAATTTATTTATGTCGGCTTTTTCTAACTCTTTTTTTGGCAATATCTTAGCACAGTTTCAAGTACATAATTTTTTTTTTTTTTTGTTCAGGAAAGATAATTGGTTTCAAGTAACCCATAATGATTTATAATACTCAGTTTCAAGTACATAATGTAATACCAGCTTAATTTTTCTTTCGTTCTCATTACCTTAATTTTGAAAATTAAAAAACATCCTACATTCTCAAACAAGGTCAGGTACTTGAAGTTTGTAATAAGTTGTATGCTAGTTAGTGGCTTATCTAGAAAATAATTATTGGGTGGACCAAGTATATACTTCATGTTGTGAATGAAAAATGCATTAATTACTATGAGACTTAGAAAATCTTAATTTTTTCTAACCAATGTAACAGTCTTTAAATCAATAAATTAATTTGTAATTTTCACAAAAATAAATTCTATCATTTTTAGAAGTAAAGTTGTGTGCATTTAATTTGTTCCCAGCGGGCATATTGTCAAATTTTGTAGTCTCCACTTGAGATTGAGGGACGTAGTCCACTTCGCTATCTGTAGATAGGAGGAGGTCAAAGCCACCTTAGCGAGAAAATAAATGTAAAGCTCATCATACATTTTTTATATGGAAAAGAGTTTAGGTTCCCTAACCTTTCACTAGTACAGAATTCACGATTTACGTCTGATTATTTGCGTCGCACGAGAGAGAAACTGACGCAAATGATGTATGTGCGTCGGATCTTACAGGACATCCGACGCAAATAGCCTAGCAAAATGTATACAGGCCTTTTTTGCGTCGCACGTATACCTGCCAACGACGCAAATGGTGACGCTATGTGCGTCGCATTAAGATCCCATGTGACGCAAATGGAAGTCCGCAAAATGCAAATCTTGATCTGCGTCGGACCATAGACTCATCCGACGCAGATGCTACTCTTAGTAATTTTTGTATCCTGCCCTGGGCCAGTATTTAAACGCTCTCTCATAGTCATCTGCGTCGGATCCAACCTCCCATCCGACGCAGATGACTCTTATTTATTTTTTTCGTATCCTGCCCAGTTGGGCCAATTCCCACAATCTCTCTCACTCGCACTTCTCTCTCTCTCTCATGCGAATTCTGGTGCCCTAACTAACGACGCCTCTCCGGCATTACCTATCGCCGTCGACTTCTCCGGCATTACCTATCGCCGTCGACTTCTCCGGCATTACCTATCGCCGGCTCATCCATCTGGTGCCCTTTCATCTCGCGGGGGTAATAACGATAGCGACTCCTTGGGCTTTCTCGCCGCCGCTAGATTCCGGCTAATCCTTGCTGCCGCCAACTTCGCCGACGACTCCTTGGGCTATCTCGCCGCCGCTACATTCCGGTGCACTCCGGTGCACTCATCTTTCTCTCACTCACTCTCTCTCTTGCACTCCTCTTTTTCTCCCACCGCTGCTGTACGTCGCGCCGCCGCTGCACTCCGTCGCGCCGCCTCTGCACTCGGTCTCGCAAATGATATGTCTCGCAAATTTGGAAAAACCTAAAATATCTTTGTAAATGATATGTATCTTTTCTATAGAATATATATACAAATAATATATACAAAATATGATTATATTAAACATCAACTAATATAAGAAAATAACAAGAATTGCAATAATAACATGCATGTGACTGTGAAGTGCATAATTTTCCTAAGAAAAACAAATGTGCATGGTTGAAAATTGTTACCTACTCTAAAATAATGAAGTATTTAAAAAAGAAAAAAATAACGGGGAATAATGAAGTAATATAGCACGGTGAAGAGTGAAGAATAAAACTATTTAGCGGCACTCAGATTCGAACAGGCGATGCATGGTGAGATTCCAAAGGGGGGCCATGACCCGGGTAGGGCCCCCTAGGATCCGCCACTTGTAATTGCCAAGACCGGTAAAAACTTCCCTGGGACTTGGAAAGACATACCAGTTTGTCTCCCTCCCCGACTCACTCCCACTACCTCCACAAAACTCCAATTGGAATTTTTAAAAAAAAATATATATTTTCAAATGTTTGGACAGCGTCTCCCTGGCTCGATATGTATTAACCTAACACCTAACCTACATTTCCAACCACCTTTTTCACACACACTCTAAACTACAAGATGAATAAGTTCATGGTTTTTATTATCGCTATTGTGATGTCTCTTTGGAATACTGCTACTGACTTGTTTGTTTGGATAAGAAACTTCCAACAAAATCATCATCAGACAACTTTTCCAGGATGGTTAAGGAAGAAAATGCAGCATATCAGGTTTGCAAGATTTTGGATTTGTATCTCCACCTCTTCTCAATTGTGGGTCTGGTTTGCCTCCAAATGGGGGTGAAAGCTTTCGACTTTCGCCATCTTCATCATCTCAAGACTCTGGTAAGTGGTAATCTACTGTTTATTTTTTTTTTTTGTTTTTGTTGAGTTTTTACATTTACATAATTGTCATCCTTTTGGGATTTTGGATATGCTCTCAGTATATGAAGAAGATGAAGTAAATGAATAGACTCGTGGAGGGGGGGTGAATGGACATCCCCGTTTCTGAGATTTTGGAGGCCTAAGGCGAACCTACCTATTAGAGCCCTAATTAGGTCTAAGTTTTTTGAATGTTTGATTTTTCGGTCCAGACCAAAAAAATAAACAATTGTATAGTCCGAATTTTTTGAAGTTTTGATTATCGATCCGGACCGCGAATAATTTTCTTTTTTGACCTTTACATAACTTCTATATAAATTTAATTTTACAATATTTTTATGTACTTTTTATGGATATTATATCAAAAATTTATTATTATATTATTAATAGCTATATTTTTTATATATTAGAGAGAATGGAGAGGTAAGAGAGATAGAGATTTGGTGTATCAGATGAGATGAAGGACCGAGAGAATTGAAAAAAGAGAATGAAGAGGTAAGAAACTTTTGCAAGCCAATTGACTTTAAACTTAAGAATTTTCAAATGACATGATTTGATTTGTAATTTCAGATCTCCAATGTAATGTACACTTTTAAGTTGACCAATAATTTGGGTCAATTCCAGATTTCAAATTCTTAATCATGCAAATACATTACATAGGGTTAGAGATAAGCCAAAGAGAAACAAAGTTAACAAAAATTAAATAACACATCAGTCACATTTTTTATTACTTGATTAGTTTTAGATGCTGACTTTGTTCCTTCAAAAAAAAAGATGCTGACTTTGTTTTTATTTAGGTTATCATAATAGCAATATTCTCGGTTTGGGCTCTTGTTGTGTTGGTAATGCACATCGTAGTCTTCGTGATGATTCTAGAAATTCGGACTTGGGGTTGGATCAATGATAAACCAAATAATTATACCACTACTACGTTTTCCATAATCTTCTCCTACATGCCGATTATACTCGATGTCGATCGATCGCTCGATACCCCGGGGCATGATTCGTGGCTTATGGGAGCCACCGGCTGCTTTATTTTGCACACATTTTGTCTCCATTTGGCGGTATTGCCAGCCTGCGACTTGTTGGTGGTTCACTCCTTGCTTGATACCATGGGAAGCATTGTCTTTGCTCGATACAGAAAAAACAAGTTTGGGTGGTTAGCGCTGAACGTTTCAGTGGTAGTAGTTGTGCTATTTCTATGTTTTCATGAGTATTACAAAACCATCGCAAGAAGGAGGTGAAGAGCAAGATCCACAAGCCCAAGAGCAAGCAAGTTGCTGGAAGTTCTTTTGCCGCATCCTACGGAGCATCATTCTTCTCGGCGTTGTTGTGGGTTTAATGCAATTAATAAACTATAGTAATAGGCTAATTATTAAGCCGTAATCTTTGGCTTGAAATTGGTCGACACTAATAGCTTATTTTAGTTTAGAGGTGATCAACATGGGCGGGCGGGCGGGTTTGGGGCACGATTTTTTGGCCCGCAGTCGGGCCGACCCAACCCGATTTGTTGGGAAAAAATTGCGGGCCACAGGTAACTTAAATATGCAAAACCAGCCTAAATTTTAGTACGACCCGAAATGGCCCGAAAAGCCCACTTGGACCGGCCTGACTTTGCGGGTTATGGCGCATGAATTTCGGTCCACGACTTGGCCCGGCCCGAGGCTTTGGCCCGAAATGGTCCACTTTTTTTAGGCCAAGCCCGGCCCATGTTTATTCGTCTAGTTTAGAACTATGTAGCTTTTTGTAATAGTTATTTCGGCTACTTTGGTTATGTTTGAAACTTTGGGCTTGGTCTGTTTTAATTAATTATGCTTATGTTTTGGGTCGATTTTATCATCTATTATTACATATTTGGTCATGATTGGAACTTATTGACCATAATTTGAATTTGTTTAAACTTGCATATTATTAAAACATATTTTTCTATTTTTTTTTCCAAAAGTAAGAGAATAATTCCTTAATCAGTAAGGTGTATTAAAAGTTAGTTGAAGTTTTGTTAATGGAGCCCATAAAATTAGCAACATGTTTTGGAAATGAGCAAGGTTAATCACTAGTAAGTCTTGCGTAAATTTGCTTTACAATAATATTAGTATAAGAGCACCTCACTTTTTGTCCAAAAGGCAACTTTAATTTTACATTACATGGGTTACTTCTTAAATTAAAAAGGATACCTTTAATATAATAGGTCATCATTTACCTTAAATTTACCTCTTTTACAATAAGACGGTTGGGTAAGTCTTCACTGGATCGTGTTGTGAAACCATAAGTCTAATATAAGATCGTCTTACCATAATTTATGGTAAGACATGGGTAACTTATTGTCCTTTACCATGATTTAATATAAGGAAAGTTAATCACTAGTAAGTCTTGCATAAATCTTCACTGGTTCGTGTTGTGAAACCATAAGTGACCTTTTTTAGGGAAAAAAGTAAAGTGAACTTAAACTAATTTTAAGATTAAACGGTTTTATACAAGACTTACTAGTTGTAAAAATATAGTACAATCAAGTCCAATTGAGGGATGTTCTACTTGAAGAAGGAAAGGAGCGATCCACGTAACCACAGGTCCAAAGGTGAAGTTTCTTCTCGTGGATTGTGCACATAAAACTTTTTACCCGTTCCATAAAAAAGAAGTTTTCCCTATCCGATAAAAGGAAGAAGCAACCAAAAAAATTAACAAATGGCAACATTACATTCTCTGAACCGCCCCCATCAGTCTAAAGAAATAGAAACCATCTTTTTAATAGTAATGGATAATTCTTAGATCGTCCACCTAATTGCCCAGATAATTGGAAACAAAACTTTAATCTATCCAACAGATAAACTATCTATTCGACTATCAGTGTTAGATATTAATGTTCTGTGGAAGCCACCCCAGTATTAACTTAAGTTTTTTTGGTATATCTTTATTGTTAGATTACCAACTTTAATAAAAATACTATGCAGAGTGTTTTTTATATATTAAATAACGCAAATAGATTTAATAGACAAAGATTGTGTATCGAAAATTAAGTATGAGTTGGAAGAGGATTTTTAAACAATGATTAATTTCGGAATATATACTAGCAGGAAAAATATAAAAAGGATCCTATACGGTCCATCTAGTAATAGTATTATCTCGTTAATATTTAAAAGAGAAAACTAGTTTTTAATGCTTGGGTGATGCCTTGGAATAATTTTTCAGTTTTATGTTTCAACTGTTCGAAATAGCTTATGACTCAATTTGTTTCGACTTTGGTTGTACCTTTCCCTTGTGAAGAGTATTGTTAATTGTAATAGTAGTTATCTTTTGTTCTTAATGTCTGGGGTCATATCATATGGTGCAGATTATGTGCATAATTTGTCATATCATTCCATTTTATTACACCCCATGTTATTTTTGTGTGTTATATTTTAGTCCAAGACAAGAAATGTCCTTATGTTTCCATTAGGTCAATTGTTCTTCCATGGTTGTGTTGTATTCTATCTAGGTAGTGCTCACTTTTTCCTATTGCCCTACACAAAACTAATATTTATATTTAACATAATATTGGCATGCTGACGTCCAATAATTTATCCGACAGATTGTCTCCAAAATGCTTCCTCGTATCCTTTGCGAAATTTTAAAATATCATAAAATGTAGTTTTTGACATGTTTTTCTATGTCCAAATTATAAATATGTTTTGTTTTCTGAAATTTTTTTAAAGCGACATGAGGTTCAATATCATAGAGCAATTCAATTTATTGTAAATCATTTGTCCACTTTACAAATATTTTTCTTAAGTGATGAAAAATTGACGTAATGACATGTTATTTGATGCAGAATTTTATATCGGTTGTATCAGAGACAATGTTTACCCAGTTCGATTTTTTTTGAGATAATACCGTAAATGATCCTATTTTTGTACGCCCCGAAAACATTGTTAATTTCAAATTCATAAATGCTTTTCTTGAATATCATTTTCAAGTAGAAAATAGGTGAAATACACCACAAAATATCGGAGCAAAATTCGACATTTATATGTCCTACAAATCAATCTACAAGGATTGGAAATACTATTAACTTGAACTTTTAAAGAGTGCATTTACTATGCACCAACGCTATTTTACTCATTTGTTCATTTGCATCTATCACTATTATACGAAATTTGCTCATTTGTAGTTTTTCAAGTGACCAATGAGTAAAAATTAGCATTGGGCTCACGATAACTTGAGTATATAAGTGATAATCAAAACTTCACTCCTTTTGGTAGGTTAAACCCACTTTTAAATTAATTCAAACTAACGTTATTTTTGCAATCCTAGTCAATGCCCGAACCTCAACTATTCCAGGCTATTATTATTATTATTATTATTATTATTATTATTATTATTATTATTATTATTATTATTATTATTATTACTATTATTATTATTATTATTATTACTATTATTATTATTATTACTATTATTATTACTATTATTATTATTATTATTATTATTATCATTATTATTATTATTATTATTATTATTATTATTATTATTATTATTATTATTATTATTATTATTATTATTATTATTATTATTATTATTATTATTATTATACAAGTATCGACCCTAAAATTTGACTTTGCATCAAAGGTGTGATTAATTTTAAAAGATGGCCAAAAGTTTAATTAATTTCCTTTGATTTCTTCAAATAGATTTTGGTACAAACACAGAACTCTGGTTGACATTCTAACCAAAGAATAAATTCTCATAGCTAATTGTTATGTAAGTAACTGTCTATAAAAGACATAGTGTCCTTCATTATACATCATCATGGACATAATTTTTTTTTTATTTTCTTTTTGGTGCTATAATTCTTTTTGGTGCTATAGAAGCAGAGAAGGCCATTGCAAAGTTATGTATGCATGCATCAATGGCTTTGCGCGGTCATGGTGTATTAGCTGAAATACTTAACAAATAAGATATGCATAATTATTTGAATGATTAAACATTGTGTTGTGTTTGAACTTTGAATATTTTAATGATGATAAACACCCTATGCTATAACATGAAAATTTGTAACAGTGATCGAGCTATCAAGATTGGATGATGTGAAGACAATGAAGCTTAGGTCTAGTTATATTAATTCATGTATATGCAATGTAATTAACATATTAGAACTTTGTTCTAAAATTAGAAAGGGATAGTTTTGAACTTTTGATAAAACAAGATTTTCGAATAAGAAAAGGATTTTTGTTTTCGAAAATCAAGTTTAAAAAGAAAAGGATTTTTATTTTCGAAAATCAATTTTAAAAAGAAAAGGTTTTTAATTTTCGAAAATCAATTTTTAATAAGATAAGTTTTTTTGTTTTCGAAAAAAAGGAAAGTGTTTATGAAAAGAAAAACTGATTTTTAAAGAAAAGATTTTGACAAAGATTTTGGATAAAAAAACTGATATGAATAAAATTAGGATAAGATATGGAGTAATACTTATCTTACAAGGAGAGAAGGAAATCAGTTTTTATAAAAGATAAAATTGGATTTTGAAAAGGAAAAGAATTCTATCCCTTTATTTTAAGAATAAAAATTGTTCAAAAAGATAATTACTTCTTGGAGAATAATTTTTATTCAGCTGATTGAATTATATAAGGGATAGAAATCATTATAACAAATCACGTTTTCAGATTTGGCGAGATTAATATTTTGAGAGCTGAAAACGAACTCCCAGAGCACATTGTACGGCACAGAGTTCTAGTAAGTTAAGGTCTCTAAACAAAGTTTTTGCCCTTTGCCTTTTATCTCACGCTACTCTTCTTTCTTTGTATTGTCTTTTTGGTTACTATCACTTTAAATCTGGAACTGGTTGTTTCACTGATATTTTTCATAAAACCTTCAATTTTTTCTTGGTTTCCCCTCTGTTGATCGAATTTTTTCAATGTTATATTTAAATTGTTTATTTGATTATATGAATAGAGCTTTAGTATTGTTTGTTTAGCAAGTCTGATGGATCTTGTGAGATGTTCATAATCTAACAATTAGATGTGAGGATTTGGATTCGGGTTTCGAGGGTGTTTAGTAATTTCTTGATTTAAAGTGTAGCTAGGGTTTCTATTCTTAATATAGTTGTAACTCTAACTCATATAAAATTAAAGAATTTATGTGGGTTTTATATATCTAGTGGTTAATTGTTGATAGAGATTTATATTATCAGATTTAATTAGTTCAAAACATTGAAAATTAACATTGTTGTAACTATTTCTTTACGTTCCTTGCTTATATGATTTTTCTTCTGTTGTGTTTACTACAACCTTTGACGCATATCATCAAATTTAATGTCATCTTAAGACTAAATATTTGCTGCCACATATGTTTTTTTTTCCTGATGATAAATAATGTTGTATGAAGAACTTCATTAGTTCCAATCAGTTTAGTCGGGGATGAAGATATATTAGTACCATGAACTGTTAGATGTGAGAACAAACAAGGGAACCGGATATCCACTCCAAGGCACGGATGCTACGCTTTCCTATTAGTTTAATTTCGCCCCTCTAGGATCACCGGGTTAACACGAAATAACTAATGAGATACAATGGAGAAAACAATTCACTAGATGATCTTCTAAGTGAATCAACAAGAACTTTGTGTTTGATGTTTGTGAAGAACACTCAAGAGAAAGTTGCAAGTTTTCTCTCAAGCAAAGCAAGAAGATGAGAATTTTTCCAATCTGATTTTCTCTCTCTCTTAACTCATATACATGACAAGGGTGATCAATAATCTTCCCTCTTGATTAGAGCTGTTACAGCATTCATCCTTCTTTAATCCCCTGATTAAGAGTACTTAATCATCTTAAAACGGATAACAAATGCATTACAACGGTTATAAACCGTCCACGCAAAATTACACGCCCCAAAAACGGACTCCACGTCGCGACTCGCGATACGGATCGCGAGTCGCGAATGGCGCTGGTCGCGACCCGCGACGGCCTCCTGGTCGCGACCCGCGACGAATGTCGCGACCCGCGACCAGCCCTCTGTCTTGCTTGATTTACTCCACGTGATTTTGCGCATTCTAATCTTAACATACTAGACCTCCTCCTCTTCTAGTATATACTCATATGAGCTAACAAAACCCATTACCCTATAAATGTTCCAACAATCCTCCTCCCATTTATAGGGTAATGTTGAAAAGTTTTCAACTTGCTATAAATCACAAACGAAACATGCTCATGCATCATGGAAATATCTTACGATTGAATTTCCACTTAGTAAAAGTAACTTTACAACAATTTCGATCATAATGATAGACAAAGCTTTGAATCATATAACCACTACAAATTATTGAAGATACTAATACACATAAGCATAAACTTAGTTCTTAACCTCCGACACCTATGAAGCCTTGGTGTCCATATCCATTCATAAGCGTTCCAAGTCAAGCCTTAGACTTGGTGAAGCGGCCAAACCTCTAGCTTATATAGGTAAATCTTTCCGCACATGCTCCTACAATTGAGCACTCATCAAAGATTTATTAAGAAACTTAATTCAACCTCTTATCATTGTAGTAACAAGCACTAACCTTGGGATGTTTTAAACAAGTGCTCCCAACCTTCTAGAGAAGTACTTTCCTCATTGAATTTGGGATCTAATGTTGTATTAGACATCAAATTGAGTTTTCCTTCACCATAGGTTGTTCAATAGGCTTAAGACCCATCCCTTTATTCATTTTGTTCACTAGTTCCCTTGACAACGGTTTAGTAAACGTATCCGCCAAGTTCAAACTAGACCGAACAAAATTAATAGTTATACAACTATTCCTTATCAATTCACGCACATAGCTATGTCTAACTCCAATGTGCCTTGACTTGCCATTGTAGACTTCACTATAAGCTTTAGCTATGGTTGATGCACTATCACAATGAATAGCAAGAGGTGACATAGGTTTGACCCACAAGTCAACCTCACTCAACACATTCCTTAGCCATTCCGCTTCTTGGCAACAAGATGCCAATGCAATGAATTCCGATGCCATAGTGGAATCCGTTATACATGTTTGCTTCTTGGATGCCCATGAAATAGCACCTCCTCCAAGAAGAAACACCCATCCACTTGTGGATGAATAATCTTCCTTGTTGGAAATCCAACTAGCATCCGAGTAACCTTCTAGAATAGAAGGTTCTCCTTTGTAAGTTATGACATAATCCAAGGTTTTATTCAAATACCTTAACACTCTTCTCAATGCTTGCCAATGCAACATACTAGGATTACTAGTATACCCTTGCGAGTTTACCAATAGCAAAAGCTATATCCGGTCGAGTGCTAGTCATAGCATACATCAAGCTTCCAATTAAGCTTGCATACTCAATTGTGAAATAGGATTACCACTACTCGGAACCAAGTGAACACTAGGATCCATCGGAGTAGCAAAATGAGTCGAATTCGATTCATTAAACCTCTTGACCACTTTCTCAATGTAATGAGATTGTGATAAAGAAATTGACCCTTTACCTCTCATTATTCTAATACCTAGAATAACATCCGCTTCACCCAAATCTTTCATGGAGAAGCTAGAAGAGAGAAAGACTTTGGTCTTTTTCACTTGTTCCAAATCAGTCCCAAAGATAAGCATATCATCAACATATAAGCAAATTATAACTCCATTACCGTTATTATCAAATTTACTATATACACACTTATCGGACTGATTTATTTTGAACCCACTAGACAAAATGACCTCATCAAATTTTTGATGCCATTGCTTAGGTGCTTGTTTAAGACCATACAAAGATCGAACTAATTTGCAAACCTTAGTCTCTTGACCTTTAACCACAAAACCTTCGAGTTGATTCATGTACACTTCCTCCTCCAATTCACCATTAAGGAAAGCGGTTTTAACATCCATTTGGTGAATTACTAGACCATGAATCGCAGCTAATGCTATCAAAAGTCTAATGGTAGCTATTCTAGCAACCGGAGCATAAGTGTCAAAATAATCGATACCATATCTTTGCCTAAAACCTTGGACCACTAACGGGCCTTATGTTTTAGTATGGTTCCATCGATCTTCCTTTTCCTTACGAAAATCCATTTACAACCTAAAGGTTTGCATCAGGGGGTAAATTAGCTAAAATCCAAGTATGATTGCCCATTATCGAATCCATTTCATCATTCATTGCCTCTTTCCGAAAGCGAGAATCATGAGACTTCATAGCCTCATCAAAGGTCCTAGGATCCTCCTCCATATTGTAACAATATGAAATTTGAGTCACAACAGACTCCCTTGACCCTTCAACTAAATATAGTTGAAAATCCGGTCCAAAAGATTTCTCTTTTCTAATTCTTTTACTTTTCCTAATTTCCGGTGTTGTAGTATCATGATCATTGTTAATGTCATCCACAACATTGGAACTAGTACTAGGTATCATGTCCTTTGGTCTAGGAATCGATGAGAATCTAGTCTCATCAAATATTGCATCCCTTGACTCTATCACAGTGTGAATAGAGACAACATCATTTGGCTCAATGACATAAAACCTATAGGCTTTGCTATGTACCGCATAGCCTATAAAAATGCAATCAATTCCTTTTTCTCCTAAAGTTTTCCTTTTAGGTTCCGTCAATTTGACAATTGCCCTACAACCCCATACCTTAAGGTAATTGAGATTAGGCTTTTTGTTACACCAAAGTTCATAAGGGGTAATCTTATTCCTTTTATTAGGAACTCGATTTAAAATATAACAAGCAGTTAAAATTGCATCACCCCAAAAACCGTCATTTAGACCCGAATTAGAAAGCATGGTGTTAACCATTTCTTTTAGAGCCCTATTTTTCCTTTCCGCTATACCATTACTTTGAGGTGAGTATGGAGCGGTTGTTTCATGAATTACACCAATGGAACTAAAATAGCTAGGATTATAGTATTCACCACCCCTATCCGTCCGAAGTCTTTTAACTTTTTCATTAAGTTGAAGTTCCACTTCGGTCTTAAAAATCTTAAACTTTTCTAGTGCTTCATCTTTAGTAAATAATAAATATATGTAACAAAACCTTGAATAATCATCAATAAAAGTCACAATATATTTTTTATTTCCCAAAGAAGGTGAACTATGAAAGTCACACAAGTCACTATGCACCAATTCAAGCAAAAACCGTTTGTCTAGTCACACTAGGATAAGGATTCTTTGTAATCTTATTTAGCATGCATGTCTTACACTTCTCTAACTTTAAATCGAAAGAAGGTATTAAACCTAGCTTAGACATGTCATATAATCTACGATAGTTTACATGACATAAACGATTGTGCTATAGAGAAGAAACATCAAGCATGTAAATAGAACTAGTATCAATTTCATTATTAATACTAAATTTAAACATTCCATTACAATAAAATCCTTGTCCAACAAAAATACCACCCTTAGAAACTATAAACTTATCCGATTCAAATACAACTTTAAAACCAAATTTATTCAAAAGACCCCCCGACACAAGATTCTTCCTAACTTCCGGTACATAAACAACATCCCGGAGAGTTAAAGTCTTTCCCGAGGTTAACAACAATTCTACTTGGCCTATACCCTTGGCCTTTACCGTAGAATCATTCCCCATATACAAGATTGGACCATCATCCAATTCTTCCAAAGACTTGAAGAAGTGCTTATTATTGCACACATGTCTAGAGGCCCCGAATCTATCCACCAAGAATCATCAACTCCGCACAAACATAATTTCGGAAATCATAGCCACAAAATTCATTTCTTCAATTACATGTTCATGTGCAACTTTACCTTGGTTTTGAACAACACTAGGTTGTCCATTCTTTGTCTTCTTCTTCTTAGAAGGACAATCCCTCTTGAGATGAGGTCCATTGCATACCCAACAAGTGAGGGTCTTCCTCTTTTTGTTTGCAAAGTTGGTTTTAGAGTTGTTATTGTTGGATTTCTTGGTCCCACTAGACCCACCAACCTCTACCATATTCACGGTAGACTTAGGAATACTAGGAGTAGTATCCTTAACCCCATCTTGAGCCGGATACCCTCTTCAATACGAAGATGAGTTCCTAATTGCTCCATGGAAATATCTTCCTTCCTATGTTTCAAGGAATGCTTAGTTTCTTTCCAAGAATGTGGTAATTTATCAATGATTGAGGCTACGGCAATAGCCTCATCCATCACCATACCATGTGATCTAATTTGGTTCAAAATATGATGAACTTCATGAAATTGCTCTATAATAGGCCTATCATTAGTCATTTTAAATGAATTAAAATTACTAACAAGAAATTTCTTACTTGAAGCATCTTCGAAATATACTTGGCCTCAAGAGAATCCCAAAGTTCCTTTGCACTCTCCACATTTTGATAGAGATCGAACAAAGGGTCGGTAAGAGAGTTGAGAATGTGACCCCCGGCAAATGTAGTCATCATTCTCCCACTTTGTCCTCTTCCTTGTAGTCTCCACGGACTCTTCCTCTCCATCTTTCGGGAATGGTGGCATGGGTGTTGATAGAACATACACCACATTCAAAGTTGTCAACAAGAAGTGCATCTTCTTTTGCCATCTTCGATAACCCACCCCCTCAAACTTGTCCAACTTTTGGAAGTTCATAGTCATGTCCTTGAGTGATTGAGCCATATCCGAAATGAAAAGAAAATTAAACTAATAGATTGTTAGATGTGAGAACAAACAAGGGAACCGGATATCCACTCCAAGGCACGGAAACTACGCTTTCCTATTAGTTTAATTTCGCCCCTCTAGGATCACCGGGTTAACACGAAATAACTAATGAGATACAATGGAGAAAACAATTCACTAGATGATCTTCTAAGTGAATCAACAAGAACTTTGTGTTTGATGTTTGTGAAGAACACTCAAGAGAAAGTTGCAAGTTTTCTCTCAAGCAAAGCAAGAAGATGAGAATTTTTCCAATCTGATTTTCTCTCTCTCTTAACTCATATACATGACAAGGGTGATCAATAATCTTCCCTCTTGATTAGAGCTGTTACAGCATTCATCCTTCTTTAATCCCCTGATTAAGAGTACTTAATCATCTTAAAACGGATAACAAATGCATTACAACGGTTATAAACCGTCCACGCAAAATTACACGCCCCAAAAACGGACTCACGTCGCGACTCGCGATACGGATCGCGAGTCGCGAATGGCGCTGGTCGCGACCCGCGACAGATGTCGCGACCCGCGACGGCCTCCTGGTCGCGACCCGCGACGAATGTCGCGACCCGCGACCAGCCCTCTGTCTTGCTTGATTTACTCCACGTGATTTTGCGCATTCTAATCTTAACATACTAGACCTCCTCCTCTTCTAGTATATACTCATATGAGCTAACAAAACCCATTACCCTATAAATGTTCCAACATGAACTCCTACATTTTTTTTTATTTCTATCTCACTATATTAGGTATTGCAGTATCGAGTTTCTTATATGTTAAAGGAGAGTTAGGTGCTTGTCTATATCTATATTCTTTAATAAGTTTAATTTCCAAGTTATGTATTGATCAGTGGCGTTGCGTGCATTAGCTGAAATAGTTAACAAATAATAGATATGCATAATCAGAATGATTAAACATTGTATTGATGATTAACTTTGCATTATCTTGGATATTCTAATCTGATTTTTTCGAGTGAGTTCTTGCTTGGACTGAATCTGTTCCAATTCGTAAGGTTATAGTTGGACTTTATATATGCCGGTGTTTCCTAATTGTTCTTCTTTTGGCAATATTTTAGCACAGTTTTAAGTACATAATTAATTTAAGCTAATACCCGTCTTATTGAGTTCAGTAATTAAAATTCCTGAACATGTGATAGTGAAGACCAAATGGATACGATCTTATTGAGTCTAAACTCTAAACTATTTAGCTCATAAAATTCCGAGGTTTCATGTTGCTTGCTTAGCTTCAGTTTTACTTGTCAGATGTTGACTAAGTAGTTCGATTCTTTTGTGTCACATTTAAATTTGAAGCCGGAGCATGTTCGTGCTTTCAGTGGATGCGAGGGAAAAGGCGTTGCTGCTTCGAACTTAGCTTGTCTAGCCCATCTTGTTTGCTATAGGAAAACTAAAGGACCCACCTCTTAAAAGTGTAATTTTCTTTCCAAAAAGTGGCCAAAAAAGGATATAGGTCAACTAATAAAAAAATTCCCAAAAAAAAGTAAATCAACTAATTAAAAAACGGAGGTAATACGTATTTATTAGATGTAAATAACAGTTTTATGTTTATCGTTGCTTGAAAACAAACTATTGTTCTGTATACTAACTTAGGAGTAATTTGTTAGCCATAATAAATGACGATTGTTGTGGTGGTATTGAATTTTTTTTTGAAATCTTAATATCTAAATATTCTTAATCTTAATGGAGGAAGATTTCGAGAGCGCATAGAACGCGCCATGTAGGATTGTCAATTTGTCATGTCATTAATTTTTATTTTTATCTTTTACAAAAATATAGAGTTCTACATAGATTTAAATACATATAATGACTTATGGATAAGCAAAAATTAGAGTTTGATTTTGAATGAACAACCTAAATTATTATATTATGTAAAGTTTGCTATGTAATTCGTAATATTATAATTTTTATACCACCGTAGAGTGCTCGAAATATGTTTGAAATAAGATCAATTTCCAATATAGTTCTACAACTTATAAAATAGAGTGCTGGGAGTAGGGTTGTTGTGTCATTAATTTTATTTTGAATCTTTTCAAAAAAATAGAGTTCTACATATATTTAAATACATAAAAGAGTTTTGGATTGGGGAAATGAGAGTTTGGTTTTGAATAAACAACCTAATAATTCAAAACATTGTAATTTTTTATACAATTGTTTAGCAAGATCCATTTAATATATATATATAAAACTCATGAAAAATATATTGAATTAGATAAACTGTAACACATTATTTAGTATTTCTTTTAGATAAATATTATAATAGCTATAAGTATAATGTACTATGGCCCTGTTCTTTTGGACTTATTTTCAGTAAAGATAAGTAAAAATAAGTTCAGTTCAGCAAAAATAAGTTCAGTTCAGCAAAAATAAGTAAAAATAAGTTCAGTTCAGCAAAAATAAGTTCAGTCTTATCTAATGTTGTAATTATTATTTTTGTTTTCAATATTACTATTTATATTGTTATTATTATAATTATAATAATGATGAATTTGTAATTTTTTTATTATTTTATTTTAATATTTTTATTATTTATTATTTATTATTATTTAATATTTAATATTTATTATTTATTATTATTTATTATTATTTATTATTATTATTATTATTTATTATTTATTATTATTAGTTATTATTTATTATATATTATTTATTATTTATTATTATTATTATTATTATTTATTATTATATTATTTATTATTATTATTATTTATTATTTATTATTATTATTTATTATTATTATTATTTATTATTTATTATTATTATTATTTATTATTAGTATTATTATTTATTTATTATTTATTATTATTATTATTATTATTTATTATTATTATTATTATTATTATTATTATTTATTATTATTATTATTTATTATTATTATTTATTATTATTATTTATTATTATTATTATTAATTATTATTATTATTATTATTTATTATTTATTATTTATTATATATTATTATTATATATTATTATTATTATTTATTATTATTATTTATTATTATTTATTATTTATTATTATTTATTATTATTATTATTATTATTATTATTATTATTATTTATTATTTATTATTTATTATTTATTATTTATTATTTATTATTATTATTTAGCAAAAATAAGTTCAGTTCAGCAAAAATAAGTTCAGTTCAGCAAAAATAAGTTCAGTTCAGCAAAAATAAAATAAGTTCAGTTCAGTTCAGCCAAAATAAGTTCAAAAGAAAAGGGCCATATATAATGTAATTATAACATTTGATCATAGGTCCAATTTATAGGATTAAACTTATTATCTTTCAAAACCTCAACCTTACTCAATTGAACCAAAACAATTTAGTATTGCAGCAAAATCCATTAAAGAAACAAAATTAAAATCCATAGTGAATAAATTACATATATATTGATGAACAAATTAGAGTTTGATTTTAAAAGACCACCTTAGAATATTATAAAGAGCTCCACTTAAGCCTGCCATGCCATTCTTTTTGTTTTTAATATTTTTTTTATAAATAGTGTTCAAGATAGATATAAAAGCATATATATAAGGTATTCTGGTTAAGTGAAGATTAAAGTCTGATTTTGAATAAACAACCTAATTATTATATTATCTAAATTGAATTTTTCTTTTGCTTCGAAATAAGATCCATATACAATATAGTTTTACAACTTATAAAAATACATTTATTTAGATGAACAATATAATGTATTATTTATTCTTTATTATAGATACATAAAATGTATTATTTATTCTTTATTATAGATACATATAAAAATAACTATAAAAATAGCATACTATATATGATTATAATTCTTGAGTACTACAGGATCAAACAAAATATGTCTTTCAAAATTATATTTTTAAAAATTGATTTGTATAAAGATAATTAAAAAATAGAGTTCTAGATAGATATAAATATATATCTACTCCCTCCGTCTTTAAGTACTGGCAAATATTGGTGTGGGAATATGTATGTAAGAGATGAGAAAAAGGGTAATAAGAACCATAATTTTATGAAAAAATAACAAATATATGGAATTTACAGGTAGGAAGATGACAAAAATAACGTGAAATATTGTTTCTTAATTTGTGGATTTTGGTTACTAAATAAAGAAATGTAGCATATACAAAAAGACATCCATTTATGGTAAATGTAGCAAGTAAAAAAAGACGGAGGGAGTAAAATTTTGGATGGTGAAAAAATTAAAGTTTAATTTTGACTAGACAACCTAAAAATATTATGCAATATAAATTAAGTACAATTTTTACTATATTGTTTGGAAAAAATATAACTTTTACACCATTGAAACTTGCTTACAACTATAAAAAAAATTAGATGAATGGTTTACTTTTAATATATACTCCCTCTGTTTTTTTTATCATTCTCACTTTTCTGTACGCGTCTCCTAATGCACCTCTTTGAACTTAAATATCTTTCATTATATATTAGTAAAAATTATAACGATTGAATATTAATAATGTACTAATTGAGACGAATCAAACAAGACCCCACATGACTATAATTTTTCTTATAAATTGAAAAAAATTGAGAAGATTCTCTCTAAGTATGAATAGTGCCAAGATTCTAAGTGAGAAAGATAAAAAACAGAGGGAGTACATTGGATCATATTATAATAAATAAGTTAAAAGAAGAGTATGAATTTAAGATAATAAGAAGTACTCCAGGAATTATGGTAAGAATATAGGAGTTTTAGAATTATTTAGAGAGATTAGAGTTTGATTTTCAATAAATTATCTAAAAATCAATAATACAATTGAGTATTATAACTTTTGGAACTAACTACAAACAAATACAGAATCTCATAATAATTGAATAGAGCATGAGATTTGCATCAAAATAATATTCATTAATTAAAAAATATAAATATATTACTATAAATATATGTCTCTCAAAAAATATATAATTTATCTTATTTATTATCACACAATTATGAAATGAATATAAATTCTATCACATTAGAAAAACCTTGCATTGCACGGGCTTCAAAATCTAGTGAATATATAAAGGATTGAACTTTTCGAGAAGCATAGGGAGGCTCCTCAAGATTTAGAGGTCATAGAGCGTGGCACGTAGGATTGTCATGTACATCTATTTTTATTCTTATTTTTTACAAAAATAGAGTTATATATATAGATTTGAATATATATATATATATATATATATATATATATATATATATATATATATATATATATATATATATATATATATATATATATATATATATATATATATATATATATATATATATATATATATATATATAAGGAGTTTTAAATAAGCGAAAATTAGATTTTGGTTCTAAATGAACAACCTAAATTATTAAATTATGTATATTGTATATAGCTTTTGCTACGTAATTCGGAATAATATTTTTGTACCATTGTAGAGCGCTCGAAATATGCTTTGAAATAAGATTCATTTACAATATAGTTCTACAACTTATGAACTAGAGCGCGCCACGTAGGATTGCCATGTCATTAATTTTTATTTAGGGAAATTCCATTTGGTACCACTGTACATTAGACTTTTCCATTTGGTACCCAAAATTTTTTTAGATTCTACATGGTACTACTGTAGTTTGGACTTATTCTATACCATAACATTCCATTAAACAAAACATTTATTTTGGGTTAAATTGGGTTAGTATTTTGCCTCGTCTACGTGTCTTGTGCATCGAGAATAGTTCAGCCAAGGTTTGGGAGTCATTTTGATTCTTATGGGTCAAATTTGAAGTCGAAATTGGAGAAAAACAACTAGAACCTCGTTTTACGTGTCGGGAAATGACTATTTTTTTAACCAAGTTGGACCTTAAATTTGGTCGTGAAGGACAAAAATGACACCCAAAACCTTTATTACACAAAAATAGACAAAATCCTAACCCTATTTAAACCCCTAAACTAATGTTTTGTTTAACATAGTGTTACAGTATAGAATAAATCCAAACTACAGTGGTACCATATAGAATCCAAAAAAATTTGGGTACCAAATGGAAAATCTCAAAGTACAGTGGTACCAAGTGGAATTGCCCTTTTATTTAAGATCTTTTTAAAAACTAGAGTTCTACATATATGTAAATACATAAAAGGAGTTTTGGGTAGGAGGAAATTAGAGTTTGGTTTTGAATAAACAACCTAAATTATTATATTATATAAATTGAATATAACTTTTGCTACATAATTCAAAACATTATAATTTTTTATTATTGAAAATTGCTTGAAATGCTTCAAAATAAGATCCATTTACAATATAGTTTTACAAGTCATGAACATTATTTAATCAGATGAATTGTAATGCATTAGTTAGTCTTTCTTTTAGATGAATATAATAATAGCTATAGATACAATGTACTATATGTGATTATAGCATTTGGTCATAGGTCCAATTTATATGATTAAACATAAAATCTCTCAAAACCTCAGCCGTATTCAAATGAACCAAAATAATTTAGTATTGCGATTAAATTCATTAAGGAAATTTTGTTTTTACAACAAAAATTAAAATCTATAGCGATAATATTTCATATATATTAGAATTTTGGATGATGAAAAAATTAGAGATTGATTTAAAAAACAACCTGAATATTATAGAGAGCTCCACCTCAGCATGCCATGTCATTTTTTTAAAACAAAAGTAGTGTTCAACATAGATATAAATACATATAAGGTTGGATATGTGAAGATCAAAGTCTGATTTTGAATAAACAACGTAACTTTAATTAGTATACTAAGTAAATTGAATATAATTTTGCTACATAATTCGCAATATTATAATTTTTTTTACCATCGGATAGTGTTCGAAATAGGCTTCGAAATAAGATCTATATACAATATAGTTTACAAATCCCCTCAAAAAAAAAATATAGTTTACAACTTATGAAAATATATTTATTTAGATGAGCAATAACGTATTATTTAATCTTTATTTTAAATACATATAAATAACTATAAAAATACCGTATTGTATGTGATAATAACAATTATATCTTTCAAAATCATACTTTTATAATTTGAGTTATATAAAGATAATAAATACATATCTACAGTTTTGTATAGTAAAAAGTTAAACTTTGATTTTGACTAAACAACCTAAAAATTTTAGGAAAAAATATTTTAAATAAGTCAGCCTTTGCGTGGTCTTCCCAAAATAAGTCAAGCTTTTATTATTCTTAATTATGTTAAGCTTGTAGGGCTATTCTCTTTTATTGAGCTTAACCTGTTTGTGACATGTTTAGTAGGTTACATGTGCTATGTGTCGCGATATAATTCGTTTGCTATTTATTTTATTTTGTTTTGTTTTACTTTCTCTCGCATCCCTCCTCCTCCTCCTTCTCCTCCTCTTATTATTCTCTTTCTTCTCCCTCAAGACCACCAACCCACCAAGTAGCCACCACTATTACCAATTCATCACAACCATCTGCACCACCACCCTCTAAACCCACCAGATCAAACACCAACCCAACCTTCATGACCCCATCTTCGGAACCTGTCCCCGAAAAAGCCACCCAAGCCCATAAAAAGCCCCACCCAAACCACAACCTTCACAACACCACCTCCACCACCACCACTCGCCCAACAGCTCCACTGAAACACACCCACTAGGAGGTTCGAAGTCCCCATCTCCCATCAACCTCCAACTCCAGACTTCTTTCTCCCTCCTCTTCAACACAACCTACACCTCACTCTACCCTACCGGCCTAGCTCCACCATCCCCACTAAAGCAACACGAAAACCCTGTTACTACCTAATAACACGAAAATTTCGTCAAAGATATTCAACACCAAGCATTTTTGACCTCTTTCTCCATCCTTCACGACCCGCCACCACCACATATCTTTCCCTCCTCTACAAAGCACCACTAAACTTTTTATCCCTCCTCCGCAAGCCACCACCACCCAACACTACCTCCCTTGGAGAAGGTGGCGGAGTATGAGAGAGAAAGAGAGAGAGAGAGAGAGAGAACAAGGAATCAGGCTCGAGGTTTTCAGAGAGGTGGAAGAGAGCGGTGGGAGAGTTATTTTGCTGGTGGGGATGGTCGCAGCTCGCAGGGGGACTGAAGCCTGAAATGGTGGCTTCGGGAGTGATGGTGTTCGTAGGGAGTAGGAGAGGTGGTCGCAGGAGGTAGGTAAGTGGTGGCAGTAGAAGAGATGAGGGAGGTGTTCGCAGGAGGGTGGGGGAAGGGGTGGTCGCGAGCGAGGGGGGGTAAGGGAGGATTTCGCGAGAGGTGGGGGAGAGTGTGGTCGCAGGAAGAGGCGACGGGGGAGGGGATTTTGCAGGGGTAGGGCGGGGGAGGAGGGGTTTTGCGTGGGAAAGAAGTCAACAGGTAACCAACAAGTTACGTGTAATTAAACTCATTTAGAGTTAAAGCAGGTGTAAAGTTGACTTACTCAGGAATAATCCATAGCTTGACTTATTTTAGGAAGATCACGCAAAAGTTGGCTTATTTAAAACAATTTTTCCAAATTTTATACATTAAAAATTAAGTATAGTTTTTTTCTACATATTTAAAAATTAAGTATATATTTTTTTCAACATATTTCAAAAAAGTATAACTTTTACATCATTGGAACTTGTTTACAACTATAAAAAAAATTAGATGAATGTTTTATTTTAAACCTATGCGTTGGGTCATATTATAATAAAGAAGCTATAAGAAGAGTATGAATTTAACACAATAAGAGGTGCTAAATGATTATGGTGCCAAAATTATATAAAAATAAATAATACAATTGAGTATTATAACTTTTGCTACATAATACAAAAAATACACAATTTCATTAACAATTGAATAGAGTTTGAGATTTTCATAAATAATTATCATTAATTAGGAATATAATTATATTACCATAGTTAATACAATCATGATCATATGTCTCTCAATAAGTATCTAATTTATCTTATTTATTATCACAAAGTTTATGAAATGTCACAAAGTTTATGAAATGGATATAATTTTAACGGATTAACCACATAGAAAATAACTGTGCGTCGCACGGGCTTCAAAATCTAGTATATGAAGGAGAAATTTTTCGAGAGCATAGGGAGGTCTTTAAGATTTTGAGATCATAAAGTTGCTCATATAGGGTTGCCATGTCATGAATTTTAAGTTTTATCTTTTAAAAAAAAATAGAGTTATACATATATTTAAATACTTATAAGAAGTTTTGATGAGGGAAAATTAGAGTTTGGTTTTGAATAAACCAACTAAATTAATATATTATGTAAATATTATATAACTTTTGCTTTATAATTTAAAATATTATAATTTTTGTACTATTGGAGAGCGCTTAAAACATGCTTCAAAATAAAATCCATTTACAATATAGTTTTACGGCTTATGAGAATATATTTTTTTAGATGAATAATAATGTATTATTTATTTTATTTAATATACTTATGAAAATAGCTATAAGAATAGTGTACTATATGTGATAACTTTTTACACAATCTAAAATATAATTATCTTTAATATTATAGCACCGGAGATTCCTCAAAATATGTTTCCAAATAAGATCTTTTCATCTTATAGTTGTACAACAAATATAATATATATATTGTTAGATGTTATATGTAATAAATAAATTATACAACCATAAAAAATAAAATATGATTCATAACAAGAGTAGGATTGTAAGAAATATGAATTATAGCAGGTATAAGACTATTCTATTTATAAGAGGAGATCTTGAAGAGCATTATGTTCATAAATAATATAGATCAATAATGGTTATAAAAGAAAATTAGAGTTTGGATTTACTAAATTACCTAAGAATTTGATAATCCTAACTAAAGCAGTGTTTTTAATTTCAACATCAATCATTAACTAGTTTTTTACCCATGCAAAAATGCACGGGAGGTTTTATGTAGATATGATTTGGATCCATTAATGTAAGGCTCATATAAAATCACAATTCGCACCACTACTGACACTCAATCATGCAACTACTTCCGTTCCCCGTGTCCGTAATCCCACTCTAACCCCTTTCTCTTGTTATCTTGCACTACCGCTGCACTGTACCAGACCACCCACTGGGGCACCACTACTTGCACAGGGAATTATAGCAGGCGTTATCTACAATATAATTATGGCAGATTGTAGAATTTAATTAAGAGAGTGATTGCACTAAAATGAGAATTCAGTGGCATGTCACAAAAGTCTCTTCATTTTCTTTTCGATATATTTACTTGTTTTGTAGTCTTGTAAGTTGAAAATATATGTTGAAAATAAAAAAATTATATAATTGTGGTGTAAATAATTATTGTAGACCATTGATTTCAAGGGATTGTATAGCTTTTAAACCCCTGCTAATTGCATGGGTATTTTTGTTTTATAAATTTAAGATGTTAGGATATTTCTCCTAAAATCATGGTGTAAATATTAGTTTGTTATACAAAGTTTAATAATCATGCATTGAGAATATTCTAAAATTGGCTTATAACCTATGTGTTCAGTCGCTGATGTAGTTAATGGCATGGTGGATCATGTGGCCCAAAGTAAATTGAAAAAATATTCGCTCTGTCTATGGCTTCCCTCACAGGCTTAGTTGAAATTAAAAATTGCACCTCCACTAACAATCAATCATGCAACCACTTCTGCTCTCGCTTCCCACAATCCTACTCACATTCTCTTTCTTGTCGTTTTGCACCACTGCTGTACTGAATCATCCGTTGGCCACTGCCCTCCATTCTTCAAGCCACCTTTATTTGTATGCTTCACTGCAATCTACAATTTTCTCTCTCATCCAATTATTTATAATAAATTCAAGTCATGTAACTCATTTCTCTTTCATCCCTTCATTATTAAAAAAAAATAGATTCTATAAGTATGTCCCACTTCCAACTCATGTTTAAGAAATCTCTCTCTTTTCTCACCTTTTCCTCAATGGTTTACTATTTGATCTAAATTTTTCATTAATATCTTAAGATTCAACTTCTTTGCAGAATACTACAATTAAGATTTTAGACATCTAGTAAAACTTTGACATTGGTACAAACGTGTAAAAATTAAGGAAAAATATATAATAACTTTGTATTATATATGAAAAAAATAGAAAATAAATCATGAGTAACATAGAGTTTTATTAGATATTACATTTTCTTAATATTATGATGCTATTAATTTATAGCTAATTTTTTGAAGTTGTAATCATAGTATAATTTGTCTTTTAATAAATCAAATTTTTTTTAGAAGATGAATTTGCAATATAACGTTTTTGCTTTAAAAGATAGTTTCTTCTAACATTTGTATAAAATTATCTCTTTTTGGGTGTTGAAAAACCAATCTCCCCTATTTCCTGTCCTCTTATATTCACTATATTATTTTGCAGATTGACACTCTCATTTGAGATATCAATTTTCTTGGATCTTAATCTAAGAGAATACTTGTATCCCCGTAAAAACATTATACTTTGTATACACCAAAACTTTCCCATTTGTTTCCTCTGCCTTCATATTAGCTGTTACCCAACGAATTTCATGGCCATCTCTCATCTAGAAAAGTCCAATTTCATTTTATGACTTTTAAAATGTTTTCTTTTGTAAAAGGTTAAAGATAATTTTTTCGGATTCTATCATTATAATATATTTAAATATACTTTATTCCTAAAAAGATATACATATAATATGCAAATTACACTTTTCCATTTGTTTTCTCTGTCCTAATATTAACTCTCACCCAACAAATTTTACAGCCATTTTCCAGGGAGCAATTTAAGCCAATTTTATTCTTCGACTTGAAAAAAATTCTGCCAAAATTCTGCCAAAAACTATACAAAATTGCATAACATGTAGCCGCCAGTCGTGCTGAAAATGTTCCACCTAGCTAGCGCATCATGATGCCCACAAGAGGAGCTACTGTTATTCTAGCTTTATGCCTCTCCATGCTAAAACCATATCGCCCTCTCAACCGCTGAGGATAGAAGCATAAATAATATAAGCATGGTAAGCCTGTCCATCCTATTATTAACCCATATAATCCTTGACTTCTTATCCGTTTCTCTCTCCTTCATCTTTATTATCACACTAATTCTACCATAAGCATATTATACTTGTTAAAGTTACTAAACCAAATGTAGCAATATTTTAATTGATTACTTCTTTAATTGATTTGCATCTCCAATATTAAGAAAAGAAATCTTACTTGATTTTCAATAATTTATGATTTTGGCTCCTTATGAAAATTCTTCTCTATCTTTCTAATACAATTACACTGATTTATTTTAATACATTATTATGGAAATGACGTGGATCATATTAATTGCTATTGTTTACATTATGAGATCATGTCTAATAGATCAATATAATTTAGATTATTTCTTATTCTAATCTTGAAAATTTAGCCTCTAAAAAGAATTTTCAATTTTAATAATTAGATTTATGTCAAAATATTATAATATTACGTATTGAAGTTTCAAAAAGTCCAACTATTCTATTAAATTGTAAATTTCATTTCGCAAACTGTATTATGTAAATTGTAAGTAACAATTCAATAAAAATTGAAAAAAAAATCTCAGCAATTTTCAGTACGCTAATATCTCATATATCCCGAAATTAGCTGATAATCTAATTATCAATTTATAATTTTAGCAATCAAAACAATTCTTTATGTACCATGTTAAAAAATATCACTTATAATCTTAAACTAACAAAATATTAGATAACATCAATTTATAATTGTTAGATTCATCAATACATTAATAATTTAGAATATAAATCGATCCTAGCTAAACAAAATGATACTCATCTTCTTCTCAAAATCATAAACTCTAAGCCCCAAGTCTTTCTCTATACAACAACATCATCTCCTCTTCGATTTCTTTGCCTTCTCCAACGCTTCAATCTCATCTTCAATCTCTCCTTCTCAATTTATCAAGAGCCCAATTGCATTAAGATTAATGATTTTGAGGTCGTCGTCGAAGATGTTCATGTTATATTGCATGATGTGAAGCTTTTGCTAAAACATGCTGGCTTTCCTTCTCAAAGTTGGTCTTTTGTTGTCCTCAATGGTGATTATGTTCAATTGCATGTGATGTTCATGTGAAGAATTGGAAGGTCCATTTATGGTACTATTTTTTTTTCTTTTCTTTTTATTTTTTTGTATTTTTCTTGAGATTTTTTTGATGTTATTATGTTTAGCTCTATGAATTTAGGATGTTTGGAGTTAATTTCTCGCTGAAATTGTTCATTTTATCTCTCACTGAGTTGTTCTCTAAAGCTCATTGCATCTCCCCTCTCCTTTTCTCCTTGTCTAATCTGATTGTGTCTTCTGATCTTGCGGGTTTTGGTGGTATGGTGGACCCATTCTTCGATAGTGGACAATAGCATTAGATGAAATCCTGAAGAATTTTGAGAGAATAGCATATTATGAAAGGATTGAATTAAACTTATCATAATATGAAAGTATACAACCTATTTATAATCCACTGTAACTACGTAGCTATAGTTGAGTAAAGATAGATACAACATGAATGATCACAGCAAAGAAAGAATGTCTCTAAGGAATAAAGAATATATGTAGAGGATAATATTCTAGAGAGATAGAATTACACAACAAACTATTCTTTATCATTCCTCCTCAGATGGACGGATTTCTTTAGTGAGTCAATCTTGAGTAGAAATGTTATCGAAAGCGCTGCCTAATCGACGATTTTCAGCTGAGAAACCAAATCAGCGAGTTGGTCAGCCAGGTTGGCCCATGGTAACCCCCTTTAGCATGCCATTTTGTATATATTCTCGAATGAAATAGAAATCTGGAAACTAGAGTGTTTTGTCTTGGATCGAATACGGGATTAGCTTTCAAAAATATGGCACCTAAATTATCACGGTGAAAGTTTGGTTTGTTGAGTGATGGAGATCCGGGCTAATGAATAAATTGTGGATCCACCAGTAGCTCGGTGGTTGTATGAGCAATGGCTCGATATTCGGCTTCCGTCAGAAGGCAAAGACAGGCCGTTTTTGTTTCTTAGGGCACGGGGTGAGTGGATTTCGGCCTAGGAAAATAACATAGCCCATAGTAGACGTGTAATGGTCTTTGTTACACCTGCCGATCCGGCATCAGCAAAGCCACGAAGTGTGGGAGGGTGATCCGCGATGAAGCGTAAGACCCTTGATCCTTGGTGCCATTAGTGTATCGCAGCTGGCACATTTTAATGCATACCAATGATACGTAGTAGGGGATTGTATAAGCGTGAGATCGATTCACCTTTGAAGGCGGCATGGGATGGAGTTAGAGTTAGATATTGCAAGCTTCCTAACGTGGCTTAGATAGTCTTTAGGTTCGGTAGGGCGGGTGCCAACGGTGGCTAGAAGTTGCTTAAAGAGCCGAAGAGGGAGTGGTAGTGGCCTTAGTTTGGAGCATCTCCATGGATTCGAGTTAGTTACTTACTTGTACTTGCGTTGATTTGGGAATAAACCCAGTGGTGGTGGGAATGACTTCAGGCCCCGAGAAAAATAGGATAGTGAACCAAGATCTTTGAGAGCGAGCCCGCGCCTATAGGCATTGATGAAGGTGAGTAGATGAGAGTCATCGGGCCGGTGACAATTATATCTTCTAGCTAAATGATTAAATAAATCGCTTTTGTAGAATGATGATTAATAATATATAGAGGAATCCGAGTTTGTGCGAGTGAATCCTTGACTCAACAAAAAATTCATAAAGTACATTATACCATGCCGCGGAGCTTGTTTGAGGCAAGTAAATTGCTTTGTGGAGCTTATAAATGGCGTGGGGAGTTGTTCGGATCAACGTAACCTTTTGGTTTGAGCCATATATACTTCATCATGGAGTGTTCCTTGAAGAAAGGTGGTATTGATGTCGAGTTGACGTAGGGACATGACCAACAGTTTGTGGATATGGTTAAGAGGTACGAACCGTAGCGGGGCAAACCAGGGCTACGAATTGGTTCTCGGTATAATCTAGGCGGCCGGGCGTTGTTTGGGAGCCCGTGGCGACGAGTTCACGCTTTGTGGCAGCTCCACTTCACCGTTTGGTTTATATTTTATGCGGAAAACCAGCTTCACGTTCGGTGGCATTAGGACCTTGAGTGGGTTGAGCAATGAAACTAGTACCCGTGTTGATAAGTGATTATATTGGGCCCATAACTTGCTTCCCAAGTGGATGTTTTAAGGCTTGAGAAGCAGTCGAGAGAGTAGGTGTAGTAGGGGAGGTGGTGGTGTGATTGGCGTATTTAGGGTTGGGTTTGTGGATATTATTTTTGGAGCGGGTTTATAATGCGGGGGGGTGTGTTGGTGGTGGGAGAATCTGGGAGGGAGGGGTGTGTCGAGGGTGAGG